>JZLH01S0139447.1:16018-29183 GCA_001188425.1 Eucidaris tribuloides
GGGCGAGTATACCTACTTTTATGGTTTGAGCCCTTCTGTACATCACAGCGGAGCCCTGCACTTGGAACAACCACTTCTTTGCTTCTGAAAAATTTAGTGAACTTGAGTCATCATATCACCATATTAGGCATAAGTACACTGATTTCCCTCCCCCTTCAAATTTGTGGCGACATTATCATTTAGTCAGATTGAATCTATTATTTTGGACAGTGGACAAGTATTTGCAACTAGAAAAAAGGTACTAAATGCTACGAAAAAAGGGCACATTTGGCACCTCTGACATTATTACCACAGCAACAATTGCCGGAGCAAATGAAGGGTCACCTTAAAAAAATACACAAATCCACAATCAACAGCTAAAGTAACGTTCAACAGAAATTTATTGCAATTATTAGTTCGTACAAGCCTAATGTTGCTTGATTTGACACAAAAATGAACATTTTCGGTGGAAAACCCTCACACATATAGCAAACAGTTTAACGATTGTGTCAAAGACACCAACAAGAAAATTCGGTAACAATCATTTTGTACACCAGTCTGTATATAATGGTAAATTAAGTATCTTTGATGTGAAATACGAGTAATAAGTGTAATATTGGAGCAACACGTAGATTTGGGACCCGTCACTACGATACCCAGATAAAGTTGCGCACTCCAAATGTAAGAAAGTACCAAATATTATGATAATGATATAAAGTATGAAAGTGCAGTGTTCTCAAAATCAAAAGTTTTATAACCTTCACATGTTGCAAAAGTTTTAGTATTTATAATTTTCACCCAAAGTATTTTCTTTCTATGTTTGTTTCATACGATCTGCGACTTTATCGGGGTTTCGTGGTGACAGGTCACATTTACGTAATACAATCAGTGCAAAACTGGTATATTTATACATATATAATTCTAACATAGTGCGAGGAGCTACAGCGTAAAGATACAACTTGAATTCACAAAGGTGGTAAAACCCATGTTTCATTAATAATTTTATTAATTTATAATTATGATGTTCACCATTTTGTATACCGTACTTGCACCTGTATTATTTACCTCACTTAACGAAGTACATAAATGCTCTTTGCAACATAGCATTTCACTGTATCCTCACAGTATACATGTACTTCTTTGGACCCATTGATTCATTTACAATGTAATTGATACATGCATTTCACTTTATAAACCGTATAATTACATTGTAAATTTGCTGTTTTCCTCAGTTAAGGAGTCACGTAGGTTCACTCTTGCATTTCGACCAACCACCAAAGTAACACCTGCACGCACGTGGCGCTTTTTTGACGTAATACGCATGCGTGTCGCTGCAAGCTCTGGACTCAACATCTTCCCAGACTTCATCAACGTATGAAAGGGCACATGGTGGAAGTTCAGTACAAAAAATATTGCCCTTTTGTGTTTTGTAAGGAGTGTATCACAAGAATGATGCTGCTCTTACAGATCTGGAAGAATAATCAAATAATCAGTAATGATTAATCTAATATTTTTGCTATTCGTAAATTTTACCGATATTGCAGAGTATTACCTAATCAAGCTGACAATAACCTTGTCAAAACTGTGTAATCTGCCCTTGCGCAGTTGATGGGAAGATCGCCATCAGACGTTGCATTGACGGTTGGTCGAATTTAGAATTATCTCACTAGTTAGTATACGGCTTCAGTACTGTACCGGTTATTTATCATGTTGAAGTTACACACTGTATATGCGATAAATTTGCTGCGGTATAAAAAAAATGAGTGATCTTGTAATGATCTTTGATAGTTTTCGAGCTTGGAGTACGCAGTCACATTTGTTATATTGGTAAGGTTGATACCGATTCTACTTCCACATGAAGTTTGTTATTGTTTTTACAATGTAATATAATGTGAATTTTGTATAGTTTCTACTCGATAGACAATGTACATTCGACAGTGTATGACTGAATACATTTGCATATACAGGGGTGGGGTAGTGATACAAGCATTTGGTGTGTGTGTGTGTGTGTGGGGGGCATTGCCTGATGGGCTAGAACTACAGGCTAAAATATGGACCACTAGGTTGGATAAGGACAATCGCACACTACACAATCGGTCTACGATCCGATTTCGGAAGAACATGGAATAGCGTTTGATATGAACATTTCAAGACATCACAATTTGTTTATTAAGGGTGTGAATAGTAAAATAGTAAAATCGAAAATATAACCAGTTTCCCAGCTCTGTAGTTGGAAGAAAAACCAAATCGGCTACGAGTCGTAGTGACGTTGAAAGAAGTCCCACGATTGTCTACGATTTGATAATAATTTGGCCCTTACTCCGTGTTCAAGGCTGACAGCGCACCAAAATCCGTTTTTAAGTATTCATGTTATCGTTGAGAATCCGAATCAAATGAGTTTTATTTGTTAAAATGCCCATATTAAATGCTACTGCGAATTATTGACAAAATCGGATCGTAGCCGATCGTGTAGTGTGCGGTACGTGGCCCTAACGTGTTCATTTTAAAACTCAGTTGTACTGGCGACGCATTGGCGGCGCTAGTTTGGACACGTATGCAGTCCGGTCTTATGCATACATCTTGCGTAGATGTGAATATGTAAGTTAATATTGGAATTGTAATTATGCATTCTAAACGATTTTGGAGTCCCAAGAAGAGAGCTGAATGTTTTAATACTTGTAAGTGATAAACCAAAAGAAGAGATCAAGGCTATATTCTATGAGCAAGATTGTGTTAAACAGCTCTTGAGTTGTAATGGCGTTTAGGTATGTTCTGGTGAATTCCGACATCTTGAACCAAATGCATCCTTTAGTTAGGTATGTACACAGGCCGTAGATTTTCCAAAGGGCGACGTAACTTGGAACAGAGTTACAAGTCCGTACCAAATTAATGCAAACAATTGCGGGGAGGGGGGGGGGGGTGTAAGGAAGAAACAAAATCTGTTTCGCATTCTACGATCCAGTCATCAAACATTAGGCAAAACGCAAATAATATATAGAAATAATATAAGCTAAAATTAACGTGTCTTTAGAATGACAAAAAAAAATACAGACAGTTAAATTTTTATATTTTGTTGATGGCGACATACTTTATGATGTGCTGTAAATATACATATATTTTATACGATGTGAAGTGCTATATATACAAATTTCGTAACCGAGTGAAATGTGTACCAAACTGTATTTCGTGTACTTTTAATTATCAGTACCTATATATATCAATGTAAACACGTAATGAATAATAATTGTATTAATTCTAGACATTATTTTTGTAATTCATTGAATAAATTAAATGTATGAATGTTTGTACAATGCATTTTGGATGGGTCATAGATAACCCGATAGACCGGAGGGGGGGGGGGGGAGGGGGACGAAGACGGCGGTCATATTTTGTGCGTCTAAAAAATATATATATAATAAAGAAAAATAAGTTTGGGCATCTAAAGAAGATTGTTTTACTTGGGCAATTCGATTAAAACTAAGGAAGCGAGGATAAGCATGGTAATATTCAATGTTGTATGATGCGCCTCAAAAAACAACAACAACGACATGGTAATCAAAATACAAATAAGCATGCTTTTAAGCTTAGGTTTGTGATTTAGTGTGTCAGATGCGCCCTCAGTTGGTACCACACACATCTCTGGTGTATATAGGGATGCCCCGTAGCAAAAATTAAATTAAGGAATATGGAATTGTATGTATTGAAGTGCATTAAGAACAGGTGATTAAATCGCCAGTTACTAAATTTGCAGACAAGAATAAGTCATAAATTATTCTGAAAGAGATCTATTGGGGTTTAAACTGTTTCTGTTTGTCTTTCGAAGTTCTTCATGTATCTATCTTTCTCACTTGCTTCACTTTCTCTAACTCTTTTTTTCTTAAGAAAAATAATAATACGAGAGCATTTGTATGACAAAAAGTTGTGTAGGCTTTTTTTCTTATGTGCGTTTACCTTCAGATCTCAATTATGCATGTATATCATGTATATGCATATTTATACAGAACTATATTTATTGGTGTTTTGTACTACGAAGGAACTATGCTTAAACTAATATGTGTTACATTTGTTAACGCGGCAATTTACAATATTAATGGAAAAAGTAGACTTTGTTTGTTTTATGTAAGGTGTCGTATTATTTGTAACACACAATTATTATTTTTGTCATTGTTCTGTCTATTCAGTATTGTTAGTGTAAATACGAATATAAATATATATAAACAATACTAAAACAGACACCCACGTTTTGGCGAAAAAAATACTTTTCTTAGGTTTTTATTTTTGTATAGCTTTCTATATTTGTACGTTTATACAATGATTAGAGCTTGTAAAGATATCTTGGTGTGAAAAATATTATAGTTGCGCTGGTGGAATATTACTGTAAGCACAATAAATATCGATATTGTAATTTAAATTGTTTTCTGGAGTCAACGTGCAGTTTGTGTTTTTGACTGATGCTATGTATCCTCATGTATGTGATTATCTCCCAGACGTGTGTTTTGTGTATCTGCATATTGTACATGTACTTTATATAGCATGTCTACTTAAAGGCAGAGTTTAACATTGTCGAGCCCCATTTAAACAAGGTGAAACCTTGATATATCTATATGATAGTGTTTCAACAAAGAAACACCCTAGAATACAAAACATTACACTCTCATTACCCAAATTTATACATATAATATTGGCCCTGATCATAAAAATTCTGTAACACAGCAATATATTGGGGGGTAAAACTGAAATGCTCGCTCATTGATTTTCACGTTTTAAAAGCAATTAATCTTTTTGAACTGTAATAAGTTCAGAGATTCACTTTAAGACATTATCAAGTTCAATAGTATACTTCGTTTTTCTTAATATGAACTTCTTCACCACCGATTTTTTTTTCATGAATGTGTGTGTGTGTGTGTGTGTGTGTGTGTGTGTGTGTGTGTGTGTGTGTGTGTGTGTGTGTGTGTGTGTGTGTGGTGGGTGGGGGTGGGGGGGGTAGGTGGTGGTGGTGGTGGGGGTCGGGGGGGGGAAGGGGTGGGGGGTGTGGGTAGAGCGGGTATTATTGAAGGTGTGGATGTTGCAACTCCCAAACAACTCACCCACGGATGTGTTTGTGCAAATGTAGACAGTACAGTTCAGTGATATGGCATGCAAGCTGAAATTTCAAATTCATCTAATCAAATCTGGTGAATTTGATTGTTACATAAACATTTAAGCTGTTAATGAAATAGTTAATAAATTACTGCCTGGAGACCTTAGTTGCCACTCCAAATCTATATGTGATAAATTAGCAATTGCAGAGTTTAGTCACAACTCCAAATTATCTTTTAAATGCCAACCATACAGTTGGTCCCATACAAGTTTACATTAATTTTGAGAAAGGTCTGCTCAAATGAATATTTCCAAGCTTTTTTTCAGGGAATTTCACCCTGTAACAGTCTAAGATAGCTAAGAGTCTCTTCTGTTCAATTGGGCTCAATAAAAATGATTTTTAAAGGCGTAGAAATTTTCATATTCTGAAGGATTTATCATAGTTTACGAGAGACATGGTTTGTTGTGTGAACGGTTTGATGCATGCTATCATCATGTCATGATGGGTGGACAATTAGTATTGGCCCGATCTCACTAGTGGAGACATCGCCGTGACTCTTCAGTTGCGGGACTCGAGAAACCAAGAATGGCTTGCACTCTTACTAAAGACGACTTTCTCGCGACCGGCAGGAGACTGAATGAACGACCCCCAAAAAACCCCCCCCCAAAAAAAAAAAAAAAAACTCCAAAAAATGTTTGATTTTCTCGCAACTCTCCAGAGACTCGGAGACATTGGTGCGACGTCGTCGCGACTAGCCAAGACTCGAGTCGCCAATTGGTCGTCCACTAGTCTCCAGGCCAGTGAGTTACCTCCTTAACTGCCTTGAGTTTTTTGATGGTAATTTTATATCTAGTATCCATTTGTATCAACACACTATGTTAAATTCAGCACCTTAGTTTTTGCACGGATATCTCTATTGTCTTGTTATCACGAAACGCGAAGCTAAATGTTAACTATATTACCAACTTCAATCCATCTTCGGTCGCTTTAGGCGGTCTTTCTTCAGGAAGGTCTGGATTCGTTCGATCTGGCTGGCCACGCCCTGTTTCATATCGACATCGTCGTCGTCGTCATCGTCTGAAAACAAGGGGGAATCCCCGTCAGCGTCCCCTCCTCCTCCGACGATCCTCTCCGCCTGACTGCTGCTCTTGCTATCATGTGGCCGTTTCAATAGTCTGGAGGCTAATTGGGATGCACGCAGTAATGTCGGGTCCGTAGATTCACTGGTCTGTGTTTCAGGAGTAAACCAATAAACAAGTAAATAAATCATGCATAAACAAATAAACAAGGAAATAAATATAAACATATAAATAAATAAATCAATGAATAAACGCAAGTACGATTTACAAATTGCATCAACTACTAAATATTTTAGTTGGTGTCATGCACACTAGGGACATCTTTTAGGACAAAAGCAGCTCCCTGTAAACCTTAGGGATTTATTTCGAATATTTTTTATTTCTGAGGATGCAATTTTAATCTCACATAAGTAAAATATTAGAACCCTCGGGACGGTGCAAAATGTCAGAAATGTAACTCAAGCGGACCTGTGTTTCGTTTTGTATTGATCAAAGTGAAAATTGTCGTGTACTTATTCGATTTAAATTTAGGATGTATTTGTAATAACGAATGTATGAAAGTTCTTCCACGAATATTGATAACATGGCCTAGTGTATGCAAAATGAACTCAAAATAGACTGGTCAGATTTACAAGACATAGTCAGAGTTAACCCGTTCAACAGGCTATAGGTATAGATAGAAGATAGATATGATAGGCATTATGGGTCTGTAGATAATTTCGAATGTCAATATAATAACACTTTAGGGGAAAAATCATTTGATATCTTTATTATTGGGTGCCGGAAGCTAGAAGCTTGAAAATCACAAAATTTAACATTTTCCATCCCTGGTCTTTGGTTGGCTGACAAATAGTATCTTAATAATGATTTATGGACATTATTTAGATTACTCTGAAATGAATCTAACATAGCTTTATGTGCAATACAGAATAATATCACTGATGAATTTTACGCAATTTTTGTACGTTGAATGAATGCATAGATAATTACAAAAAGAAAAGGTAGATGAAGATGACGACGACAAAGAAGTTCAACATGACAACGAAGAAGAAGATGGAGGAAGAATAAAAGGAGGAGATGAAGAAGATCAAAGAGAAGAAGATGGTGATTATGATGAATACGATTATTATTTTAGTATTATCAGTAGTATCAGTAGTAGCAGTAGTAGTAGTAGAAGTAGTAGTAGTAGCAGTGGCAGCAGAAGAAGAAGAGGAAGAAGGAGGAGGAGAAGAAGAAGGAGGAGGAGGAGGAGATGATGAAGAAAAAGAAGCAGAATAAGAAAACGAGAAAGATAGTAAAGCACCTCAATATTAAGTACAATTTGAAGTGTACGCGTGTTACCTGAGATTGTTCTGCTTTCGTTAATGAGGCGGAATTATCACCATCCCCAATCATTCGGGCAGCCTGTCTTGTCGATCTCGTGGTAGGCCGGACTGCAGCCACAGATGGCAAATTGTTGGAATCCACAGGCATGACAATGTTATGAGTAGACAGATGCAGTGGACGCAATGGTTCTTGAGAGGAACGAAGCTGCTGAGCCGTTCGGAGCGGAGAGATATAAGGCGGGGACCACTTGGGCGGAGAAGGAACTCGCACTGTTTTAGAATCTGAAGCAGCAGGTAAAACTGGACCTCTAGGATAGGGACTGAGTCTTTGTTGTAGAGAAGACGACCACGAGATCTTAGTTGACGTGGTTGTGGTCGTACCACAAGTGCTGGATCGGAGGCATCTTGCGCTTGAGAAATTTGACGGCAATGAAGAAGGAGCTGGAGCTCCTGCGGGTTCGAGACCGACGGAATCGCCGATGTTGCGTGGCGGCGCTGGGGATGTCATCTGTCGCAAGAAGAGGGGAGTTGTAGGTAAGCGTGATGGATCATCTCCGGTGTCCTCTACTCTGTTCAAAGATGCAGTAGTTGTTTGATTCTTTGATGCCATATCTTTTAAATTCTTAGAAAGCATGTCAGGTACTTGGACGGAGTTCGGTGCGCGTTCGACATTACCGGGATCATTAATTTCATCTTTCATGCTGCCGTCATGCGGTAGTTCTACATTTTCGGTAGTCTCACTTCCATGAGCAGGTGAAACACATGGACGACGTGGGAAGAACCCATTTGTAGTCTTGCCCTGCGACAAAATATTATCACTTTTGTGAGGAATCAGCGTGATCAATCCACCCGAAGTGGGTGTATCATCCTTTGCTCTAAAAGACATATTGGTATTTGGAATGAAAGTACTTGGAATGACATCAACGTCGTCATCGTCCATTACTTCACCTACAGAATGGCGCGAGGATTCCTCGAATAGATGCTGAGCGTTGGACAAATATTTGGTCTGTGTCGTGCCCTCTACAATCGGCGACGCTTCGTTGCTTAGGATTTGCGTCAACTTCTGTTCCCTCTCAGTTGCTTGTTGGTGTTGAATTGAGATCATCTTTATCGAATCTTCGGGGATACCGTCTTGCTGAAGATTATCCTTCACAACTGGTGTTGATGTGGTTTTGCGAGATGGAGCCTCTGTCAAAGTATCGCTCCCACTTTCTTCACGATTTCTTCTCAATTGAGCTGGAAAAGTTGTATCTTCTTTGATGTCGGCAGATGTTTGATTGTTCCTAACCGATTCTCTTTCCTGGTTTTCTTTTCTCATATTCGTTGGCGCATCTGCAACATTACATTCCTGCGGCAATTCCCCAGTACTCTGTACATTTACAGTATCATCTACCTCGAAGCTGTTCACTGTTGGTGTATTTCTAGCAGATTCTTTAAAGTTCTTCACGCTTGCAGGCTCTTTTACGGCAGATACCTCCTCGGCAGCTGACGCACATGTATCCGCTACTGATGGAATAATATCCGTCAATGATTCTTTCTGGAATCCCGGCTGGTTAATATTTCCAAAATTCTTGGCCTTTTCAATGCACTCGTCCATAGCCTTTGCCGCCTGTCTGCTAGTGATGTTCTGTGTGACAACGCTGCTTTGTGAGTAAGTGCTGGTAGTCGGTTTTCCATCTTCTCCATGCAGAACATCAGCTTTAGATCTTCTGTCATTTGTAGTTCCCTGTAACTTCAAACTTTGCGAGTCGATACCGCTGCTGCACAAGATAGACTTTTTATCACTGCTTCCATTCGTCACCTTTTCATTCCTTTCTTCTTCAACTTCCACCATCTTTTTTCCCGTTGTCCACTTCTCGTCACCTCGTAATTCACCCGTTTGTACGCCTATATCACAGACTTTATTTGACAGATCGTCCATACCACGTTCGGTTTCCGTCCCAACATCTCTCAGTTTTGTTGTTTCCGTTTGGACTTCATTATCAGTCGTTGATCCAGGAACTTTCTCTCTCAAATGAAATACCTCTGTCTCTTTCGCTTCCAGAGCGGCCTGTATTTGAAATATGAAAAATAGGTATTTTGCTCATACTGAAGTACTCATAACACAAGACGGAATATATAACGAATTTTATTGAATATAAGATATTCCTTAATTGCTCCGTAACAATTAACGTGTGTACCTGTAACATACATAATGTATCCCATCTTTTATATTTTTATACGCGTTGCTAATTATTCGAATTTTGTTAATGGGGTATTTTACTGTTAAATGCATGCATTTATATAATTACTTTTCAGATTATGTAGTAACATTTTCAATATCATGTGTAACGACAGAACATTTTTATTTGGAAAACGGAATTTTAGTGATATTAATGACCAGCTGAACAGCATAGCGCGTCGACGTTGACAGAAGTAAACTGATATACATAATTCATTTTATTCATATTAACCCATTGTTTACGGAAACCGGTTGATATATGTATTAACTGGGCATGATACAATGTCGGGAGCATAGGTTTAATTTGAATGGTGTAACTGACGGTAGTATATTCATGGCCGATAAACCCAAAACAAAACAAAAGAAAAACAAAACAGGAATTAGGGGCAAATGGAATAAAGTGGAATGATGGCTATGTAGACTAGAGAGATAAAAACCGTTGGCCACAGACAGTTTGAAACTTCCGGGTGACTCGATTTGAGGCGAAGTAGCAGACCTCGGAAGACCTGGAACAAGTTTGGTCTAGATAGACCAGGTGGATGTCACAGACAAGGAAGCTCGAGAAATAGGCAAACAGGAAATGAAGCGAAAAACAGATACTCAGTATTCGCAATATGGTGCGCCACCTATCGGGTCTAGCGGACAAGGCAGTTTCTAACTTCCATTACACCCACTTTATGTCTTACATCCATGGATATTTCTCCAAATTTTAAGTTTGGCAGTTTGTGAATAGCATTCTTATGCTTCATAAGAAAGAAAAACAAAACATGGCAAAAGCGTAGGAAGAATTCAACGAAAACGTTTTATCACTAGGAAACATGTGGCTGGCAGGTAAATGTACAGTAGCTAGGCTTCATGATATCTACTATTTTTCATAATGCATTTCGAATTTCGGCCTGTCCGTTGGACCTGATATGGTGGCACAACGTACTGCGAATACCGAGAATTGATTGTTGTTGGTGGTGATGATGTTAATAATGGTGATGATAGTGATGATAATGGTGATGATGATGATGATGATGATGATGAGTAATGATGATGAAATTGGCACTATAATGATAATGATGATAATGATGATAATGATGCTACTAATGATAATGATAGTTATAATGATGAGGATAATGGTGCTAAATGATGAGGACGATGATGATGATGATGATGATGATGATGATGATGATGATGATGATGATGATGATGATGATGGTTGTGGTGGTAACCATCATGAGAAACTACCTTCACGATCTTGTACTCTTCTGTCAGGGTGTGGTTCTTGGATGCCCAGCTGCTGTTAAGGTCTTCTAAATTGGACTGAGCTTTGAGGACGCCCTCATACTCCTCCTTCACCTTGTCCAATTGGGTTTGCAGAATCCGTTCCTGAAACATAAAGTAGCAAATTATTATTTAATATACTGTGGTTAAGGTTTGGTTGTATTTAATAAACAAAAACACCACCAACAGCAGCACATAAGCATTCAATTCTAGGTGACCCATAATCAAACTAATGGAAATATCTATTACGGGTGTGAACAGTAAACGACGGAGAATACCAGCAACTATAAACACTACAACATAATTTACTACCGCTATTGTTACGCCACTACGACGACGACGACTATAATTACTAATACTACTTCTACCACTACTACTACTACTACTACTACTACTACTACTACTGCTACTAGTACTGTTACTACTTCTGCTACTACTGCAGCGTACTACTACTGTTACTACTATTTGTGCTACTACTACTACTACTACTACTACTACTAGTATCACTATTATTACTACTACTGTTACTACTTCTACTACTACTACTACTGCAACAACAGTTACTCTACTGCTACTACTAGGGGTAGGATACAGGGGGGGGGGATGGCGATGTTTCAGATCAATTTAGGCTCATTCTTATTTGATGCAGCTTGATCTCCTGAGCATTTTTACACCAATTTTATGAAAATCGGCCAAAAATTGAGAAGGTGCCGCCCAAAAAACTGTTTTGGCTCCGGGGGTCTCACGGGGGTCTGAAAATCGCCATTCTGCAGTGGTTATTTTCATAACTTTACCATTTGGCAGCCAATTTCAACCATTTTTTTTTTTTTTTTGCATTTCCTGGGTTTTCTTGGACAAAGGATTCATTTATAATGATAAAATTGACCTTAGGGAGCAGCTTAACCCTAACTCTGTGGGAGGGGGAGGGCTGGGACTCCTGGGAGGCCCTACCCCCCCCCCCCTCGACGTTTCGTGCAATATACAGTATCTGCAATGTGAAAAACTCTTGCCGCGATGTTTCATGACTATTTTACTTTGAGTTTCACGCGACTTTATGAAAGTCAGCCACAAACAAGAAGTTGCCGCCAAAAAAAAACTGATGGGGGGGGGGGGCGGGAAGTCTGAACATCATCTCTCCGCAGCAAGTACATGTATTTTTGTAACTTCACCATTCTGCCACCAATTTTAACAATTTTTGTGCCATTTCCTAGGTTTTAGGGGTTAAGAAATGCATTAAGAATATTAATTTTTACTTCTGAATCCAAATTCTTTGTCAAATATACATTCATTATAATTTGTCAAGGATTATAGTGCTGGTAATGTCCCCTCATGTCATAGTTTCAGTAATGTCCCTTCACATCAACATTACTTTGTATTTCACTTTTACACTGACTACAATCAATGTTTTTAAATTAATATATGATCAAATATAAACTGGCTTCTTGTAGCAGGCAACTATCTGTTAAATTCTACATGTTAAGTGCACCTTGCCTGGCTTGCCAGTACAAAATACAAATGTATCATGAAACGGCATATTATTCATGAACAGGTTGTAATATGATGAAAAATGGATGAAAGCTCCTCATAGTCTTGGAGATGATACAGTATCATGGATGCTGTGTATCCTACATGTATCTTTGCAAATTAACGTTCCCGTAACTGACAATAGATGCTTCTTAGTTTTACCTTTCTCTGATAGGAATTTAATATCAAACAACTCCCACTGTGATTAATGACCATCATTTATTAGAATTTTGTTGGGTGTTTTGAGTGCTGCGACCATGATGCTCTTATTTGAGGATAGGAAAGCTTTCAGTGCAGGAAGAATTACTATGACAGCTACATGAAGTCCCAGCTTTTGTTCAGCTTCTCACATAACTTTAATATTTCCTTTATCGTGGGTTAATTCAGAGAAGCTGCAGCTGCAGACTCTTTGATGTACAGGTTTTTTGCCACAGATTCGGTCACACAAGTGACATGGTAGATGTGCAGGTACATGTAGTTTATAGAATTCAGATTTATTCAGGCCATTTAAGGAAGAAGAAATCCATCACCTGCGTGACATACCTTTTGCATGTGTGTTTTTCTGTATTCCTCCGTACAAAATCAAATTGAGATCCCATAAAGCATTAATTTCAAATCAGATAGAAGGGTTATATGAATTGAATAACAGGTCTGTAGCCGCAGGGGTTGCGTCAGTTGCGTATGCCCC
>JZLH01S0139447.1:31555-44086 GCA_001188425.1 Eucidaris tribuloides
GAATTCATATAGCAAGTTATATATCTCACTAATCAAAATGCCGAGCGCGCAGCGCTAGCTGATAAGTTTTCACATCAGACCTGAAAAGTGATATTTGAGAACTCATGGAATACATGATAGAATAAGTACTTCACAAATCAAATAATGCGAAGTGCGTAGCGCGAGCTGAAAAATTTTGATATTCAGACCATAAAAACGAGACATTTTACAGAGCACTTTTAAAAAAATCAATTTGTGTTTATGACTTTATAGGCATATGTTGGTTTTTGTGGGTGTGCGTAGGTGTGTACATAATGCTCTTGCATTTCGTTAAATGATATTGAATGAGCGCACTGGAATTCATGTTTTTTATAATTATTATTGTTATTGTCTATATAGTAATAATGCTAAGAATTGGAAGCTTCATTTTTTTTTGAAAATACAAATTCAACTGCGCCATTATTATTATGAATATCTTAATAATAAATGAAAGCGCATTTGTATGTCATGCATCTTTTCAGAATCATTCAATCATCATGCAGGCGAAGCCAACAAGCGCCTGAAATCATGTACCTTTCATGTATCAAGAATAGGCCTATATCACACATTAGACACTTTCAGTTTCATAATTCTGGCATATTTTTCCTCTCCTTTTGTAATCTAAACAAAGGTGACATGTTTGACAAAACGTTTTTTTTTTTCTGAAACTGTCACTGTCGCTCATTATTATAATCTCATTGGTTATACTTTGATACATCTTAACATTAATATAGTTAACCTTAGTATATGCAGGCGCGGATCTAAGGGGGGGGGGAGCGGAATTTCGGCGCGCAGCCCGTAAAAAGAAGAAGAAAAAAGAGGGAAGAAGACCCCCCCCCAAAAAAAAAAAAAAAAAACAACAACAACAACATTCTTCATCCATTCGCTCAGGCAGCAATTGCTCAGAAAAATCAAAATCAAGATGCTTGATCCACGCCACTTAATACATGCTTTTGCCAGTCCTCCGCTGAGATTATTATTGCATAATATCCTATTATTTTTAATTACAACACCGTTTTTGTTACTAGAATAAGTTTATTTCATTTTCGGAAAAAAGAAACTTATTTCATTTTCGGACTAACGAACCTTCTTACATTTTCGGACTAACGAAACCTTTTTACATTTTCGGACTAACGAACCTTATTTCTTTTTCGGACTAACGAACCTTTGGAATAACGAACCTTATTACGTTTTCGGACTAACGAACCTTATTTCTTTTTCGGACTAACGAACCTTTGGAATAACGAACCTTATTACGTTTTCGGACTAACTTCGGACTAACAAACCTTATTTCGTTTTCGGACTAACGAACCTTCGGAATAGCGATCCTTCGGAATAACGAACCTTTGGAGTATTCGAACCTTCGGAATACCGAACCTTCGGAATAACGAATGTTGCCCCCGATGGTTTATAGCCTGCTTGGTCGCCGCTAGAATTTAGGCATCGCCCAGCACTTTTTGGAGGATGTTGAGTGGGCTGTAAAGCCCTAGCGATGCTCGGGCGGCGCCCTGTCGATTTCCTGTCGGTCACGGATCGATTTTAGTCAAAACTGGGCAAAATCGAGGGAGCTTCTCCGCGCGGCGACCGGGCAGTAACCGACTGGTGACTAACCGATTCCCGGGCGGTCTCCCACCGGTCATCAGGCGATTGGCGGTCTCCCACCCGCCATCGGACGGTCTCTCACCGGTCATCGGGCGATTTGGCGGTCTCCCACCGGCCATCGGACGATTTTTAAGAAATCGGCGGGTAGCCCGCCGATGATCGGTAGGACCCTGCAGGTATAAATGCGTACTGGCGGCGGACCACTGGGCTCCTCCGGGAATATTTTTCACTGGCAACCTGGTTATATTTATGTGGTTGCCCCACTGCGGCCATTAACAATACAACTTTACCACCTACTCCATTGGTTTTCTCCTGTGCTTTTTTTTTATTCAATAAAAACGGTAAAAAATACATGTGGCCTTTTAGAAAACTTTGTACAAAAATCTAGCTGTTGTCTCTTGTGGAGCACGCTGAGGAGTGCCTGACATCGTGGTCACAAATACATGTACAAAAATTGGCCTGCTCGGCGGCCGGGCGGCGAGTTTTTACCCAATTTCGCCCGGTTACCGAGCGGCAGCCACCCAGGCACCGTTGGGTTTTAGGGCATCGGTCGGTCGCCGCTGAAGCTTTAGCACGGAGTTAAAATTCCAGCGGCGCCTGCTCGATTTTTTTCTCGTCGCCCAAAACACGTCAGGTGCCCGGGTGGACGCCGCCCGGGTACCAAACTAATCGAGCGGTCGTCGTCCACACGCTGACCGATTTTGCACTCACCGCCCAGTGACCGACCGAGTGCCTAACAGCGACTGGGCGGGCGACTGCATGAGCGGCGACCGCTCGGCAGACTTTTACAGTCCTGGACAAAAGTTTGGAATATGGTTATTTCTTTGCGTAGCCCTGTTTTAAAGTGCATTTTTCTTACAAATAATGATAAATTGCCCATGCAGAACATAATTACTAAGTTCAAATGAGCTTCACTAAAGGGCGGCGCCAGGGTAAAATTTTAGGAGGGGCGAAATCCGTAGGGGAAAATTTTGCCTACCGAAAAAATGTACTAGCCAAAATTCAAGCCCAACAGCGTCCGACAAGTGGAAGCAGGAGGCTGACGACAATTTTTTTATAACTAGCAAAGTCAGCAAGAATAGGGGAGCGATATTTTCGACACAGTAAAATATAGTAACAGTAAAATTCCCACCATTTTAATAATAAAATAGGGGGTGGCCGCCTATCCCTGACCCACCTGTGGCACCGCCCTGTCTCTACTTCAGGACAAGAAATCTTTTCCTGATATGATTGAAAACTGCATTTGGTAGAAAAATATATTTCAAACTTTTGTCCATGACTGCAGCTTCGAGAAGTAGACTATTCGGCGTGAATAATCGGTCATTGATTGATATGCGCCATTAAAACCGACAACAACAACAAGTAACATATTTAACATAAATCATTCGACGGTGATTGCTTGATTAGGTCGATGCCCGGGCGGCGAGCGCCCGGTGACCGCCCGGACACCGGGCCATGTTTAGGCGGCGAGCGCCCGGTGACCGCCCGAACACCGGGTGTGTTTTGGGCGGTGAGTAAAATCGAGCAGGCGCCGACAGAATTTTAACTGCGCACTAAAACTTCAGCGGAGACCCACCGATGCCCCCCAAACCAGCAGTGCCTGGGCGGCTACCGCTCGGTGACCGGGCGAAATTGGCTAAAAACTCGCCGCCCGGTCGCCGAGCAGGCCAATTTTTCTATTTGTGACCATAGCCTTTGGTCGATCAGATAAAATTGAAATCACTCTTTTCGCAAAGTATATGGAATTGTCATGCCGACTGCCAGACAGCAATAAACCTTTTGAAAATTGTTATTTTCAAATAATCCGAGAGCAGATATCAGTATGAGCATATTCTATTTGGCAAAAAGGTCGGGTCTCCGACTTTTTTTTTTCATATTTTCATCAATTTCCCACATATAGAGGCATTTTAGAGCGTGTGATAAACAGGACATTGATAGATGATTTATGTCTATCTATAAACCCAACATAAAAGGCATTTTCACCATTTAGCAATATCTATACTTGGGTTTTGAAAGGCTTTATTGTAATGTTGGATAGTGTAATTATGGCAGGCCTATACCCGAACGTCATGTCATCCAGCAACCAAGCCGCTCCTGATAATCAATGTAAAAGAGATTGGAACTCTAAGAAACCTTCGCTTTGTCACAATATCAATCATTGGTCGGTCTCTTTTCCATCATCTTTTCCGTCATGTGATGAATGAATATTTAGCCTTAGGGGCTGTAATATCGTCCAACACCATTAATAACTTGATAAACGGGGCAATATGACAAAAGCCGGGAAAACCTTGAATTGAACTCCGTGTATGGACATGCTGACATTTGCTTCACCTCGGCCGCTGGTGCTGTATTTTTCTCCATAAAAGGCAGTCTCAGATGTATAGGTCCGAACCAGCGCCCCCGCAGACACAGACATGGCGACACACACACACACACACACACACACACACACACACACACACACACACACACACACACACCACACACACACACACACACACACACACACACACACACACACACACACACACACACACACACACACACACACACACACACACACACACACACACACACACACACACACACACACACACACACACACACACACACACACACACACACACACACACACACACACACACACACACACACACACACACACACACACACACACACACACACGTCGCGACGACACACACACACACACACACACACACACACACACACACACACACACACACACACACACACACACACACACCAAAGGCACAGATATCAAACATACGGAAACACAAACAGCCACGCACACATACATACATACACACATACATCCCCCACACACACATAAATAAAGAAAAAAAAAACAATGGTAAAGTTTTGAACACACACGGACACACACATCCGCACGTTTTTGCGAGGACAATAAATGAATAAATAAATATATGAATAAACAAATACATACATACATACATACATACATACATATATACATAAATAAATACATAAATAAATAAACGAATAAATAATTAAATGAATAAATAAACAAACAAATAAGCAATTAAATAGATAAATAAACAAATAAATCAATCAATAAACAATTAACAAATAACTACATCTAAATTCGTATTCCTCATTTTCACACTGAACATAATAATCAGCAATATTGTATGGCGTACACTGTCTAATTAAATCTCTAGCGTGATATATTGTTTGAACTTCGTTGTTTTGTTTCGATTGTTCTAACTCAAAGAAGTAACTCTGTATTACACCTCACCTGTTGTTCGTTCTTTGCGTCTTCTAGTCTACCTTGGCAAGTTTGTTGCTTCTCAAAACTCTGTGTAACAACGATAAAATCAGTAAACAGTAAAAAAAAAATAGTCCCTACGTAAAAATGGATATATGCAATTCGTGTCTTTTTCGGTAGCATTAGTCATGTTGAGCGATAATTATATTTTTACACATTCGTATTTTGTACTCCAGAATACCCATGAATGGTTTTCTTGGTGTCAGACTGAATTGTACCTTATGAATCCAGGGGCGCGCCAGGGTAAAATCTTACAGGGGCGAAAACTGTCGGGAAAATTTACCTGCCATTTTTTTACTGGCCAAACTGCAGGCCAAACAACGTCGGAGAAGCGGGAGGGGGCGGGCGGGGGCCGGGGGCCGACGACGACAAAACGCATTTTTTGCACGCATTTTTTTTTCTAACCAAACTGCAAGCCAAACAACATCCGAAAAGCGGAGGAGGGGGGGGGGGCAGGGGACCGACGGCGACAAAACGCATTTTGTTGCACGCATCTTCTTTAACTAGCCAAACTGCAAGCCAAACAGCATTCGACAAGGGGGGGGGTGGAGGCTGGGGGCCGACGACGATGGCGAAAAGCATTTTTTGGCCCGCCAAAATTATTATTTTCTACCAAAATCAACAACAACAGGGGCTGGGGGATTTTCATAACAGAAACAAAAACAAATACCCATCATTTTAATAAGTTTGGGAAGGAGGGGGGGGCAACCGCCCCTGTATAAATCAAGTGACCCTTAGACAGCGCCAATGGAACGAGTGAATTAAGTGCATGTGCAAAAAATATATCTGTTTTGTAGTGAGTGCAAATGCTAAAGGCTACACGTTTTTTCTGGGGCATAGAGTCCTCGCCCCCCTCTAAGACTAAACAAATATTGTTGGGGGGGGGGGGCTTGGCACAATAGTTGAGAACCGTTTGTTTTCTTTTTGTTTGAGCCAGTTGGAGACGGATTCTTTTCAATCACCCGAAAAAAAAATTAAACTATCCCCTCCCCTTCCCTTTAACTGGATACGCCAGTAAAGCCAAACAAAATCACCTGTGCGATCTCTTTCTTGAGATGATCGATTCTCATTTCCAGTTTTCTGCTCTGGACAGCCGTTTCTCCGGGTCTCTTGTCCAGCTGGACTTTGAGCTTGATGATCTCCTCCTGCTTCCGTGCAGCCTCGTTGGTCAGTGATGCCAGTTGACACTTCTGGTGACTGTTCACGAAGTCTAGCATCTTGTTGAGCTTGCAGGCTTCAGTAACTGGACAATTTAAAAAAAACACACAAGATAACTTACTTTATCTTATTATGGTTAAATGTATTGGGCTAATTAATGTTACTACTGTCAGGTAAAAACAGTTTCATTTTCTTCATTATCACTTTATTCATTTTAAGTGGCCAACCATGATAGACTTATCATTGACAATATAAATAAAAAACAGACAAATTAATAAATGAATTAGTACACGTAGGAAATCTGAATAATACGAAAAAATTATAAAAGCACACGAACATCTTATCAAATCACATCAAATATTCTTATACATGTACAAATACGTACATAGTGTGGCTATTGCAGCGTTTTTCTCCTCATATTTTCTAGTCGTCATTTCTAGAATCGCATTGAGGGTCAAGGGGTTACAATATGTTTACATTGTCATTTGTCAAAAGCATTATGTGCTATATAAGAACGGTAATTTAATGATGACAATAGTAATAGTAACAAAATGATATTGCTACAATTACTACTACTGCTGGTGCTACTACTATTACTACTACTACTACTACTACTGCTACTACTACTACTACTACTACTACTACTACTACTAGCAACAACAATAATAATAATGATAATGATGAATATTATACCATGAAACATATGATGTTACTATTGATTGGTTTGGAAGATTTTAAGCACACGTAGATCTTGCCAAGGATATGATGTGTAAAGAGTTACCTTTATCACTGACTAAATATTGTGAAGTGTTATCAGAAAATGGTTTAGTTTGCTATTGGGGTATGAAACCGGGTGGAAATAGTCTTATTCGATGCTACTTACCTTCTCGTCGTAAGACTTCAAGCATGCCGTAATATGTGGACATCTGTTTCGTGATGTCTTTGCATCTGGTATCCATGTCCGCCACTTGTTGTAGGTGAGTACTTTTCGTTTGTCCCTGTGTCTGGAGCTTGTGGCCCTGTTCTCGTACTGTTTTCTCCAGGTTGTACTTAGATAACTGAGACAAATAGCGAAGGTAATGTAAAACTAGCGATACGCTCAATTAAATTTTTTATAATTGAACAACTTGAAATGAATTAAAGTTTAACACGAATAACAGTTGTCCAAATCTGTTTTGGCGTTTTGATTACGGAGTGGCAGGGGTGAGGTGGTGATGATGGTAGTGGTGGGGGGGGGGGCGGGTAGCTGCGGCCCCACCCACCAATGATCGTAGGAGCTTCCATCTGCCATGGTAGGGCAACAGCAGTCAAGAGAATAAAAGTTGAGGAATCATAATTTCTACGTATTTCACAAACTAATCAATATCAATACGTATAAACTCGTTCACATACTACCGTAAGTGTATACAATAAACGAGATTTTTATTTTTTTACCACTTGATATTTTTGGTATGTTCATTACTTTAATTTTTGTGATATTTGGGAAAAATTGAGAAACTGATTAACTCTGAAGGTACTATCTCCAATTATCTGCAACCTTACAATATTACTGAGATATGTAAACTAGTACTAACTGTGTAGTTACAGAAAAACTTATGCTTTATAACCAGGATAAACAGTAACATTCTAATCGGTGCTGGAAATAATCAAGTGGTAATTTTGTTGTGCCAATGAAACGATTATACGGGGGGGGGGGTACGAATTGCCCCCTCCCCGTCTACGCTAATGATGTTTGTCAAAGATTTACCTGAAGATCTCTGATGTTATCCTTCAACGCTTTCATCTCCTTCTCCCAAGTGTCTGTCGTCAAAATCAGTTTATTCTGTCACAAAATAAAACCAATTAAGTTCAGGCGTGAATGTTTTTGTTCTTTAAACTATCAATCAACGAGATCTGTATTAAACGCATTACAACACCTGCAATAAACTGATCTAACAAGCATGCACGGACTCACTGCTGGAGCTATTTACTGCGAAATTGATCCAAAGAAATTGGGGGGAAAGGATTTTATTTTGAAGAAGTGATTTTCATGTCTTACCCTTTAAGCCATACAATTGTAAAAACTGTATCAAATTAAACAGATTAAGCAAACGTTCATGTCGTCCAACTCATATTGCTTTTCACTCAAGAATTTGTTTTAGAAGTGAACTTTCAGCGAAGAGTTAATTATTTTACTTTAAACCTCTCCTTTTAATTTGATTTTACTCCAGAACTAAAAACAATTAGGAAAATGGAGAACACGATTGCTTAATGCCATGTAAAAAAAAGTGTATCGTAATGATTGTCAAAAACAAGGAGGACAAGTCCACGTGTTATTAGATTTAAAATTAGTTTTATAGCTTTCTATAGAATCAATTTTTATTAGGAGATATTAAACTTCAATACTGGTATATTCATGTTTGTTTCTGCTCAAGTAAACAAATTCTAGACACATCCTTCCAACCTGAATGTACACACTAGCCCGTGTATATGTTTCACCTCATTTGGTTCTTGACTCTTGAGGCATTTTTTACTTCTCCCGATCATGTCACTGCCATTTGAAATATCCACGGTAATGAATTTAACACAATCATTACATGCATAGGCGTACACAGGATATTGCCAAGGGGGTGTTTATTCGCGGCCAAATCCTAGGTTCCACATTTTTCCCGGTCACGCCAACCTCCGAAAACTCGCTCAGCGGGGGGGGGGGGGGGGGGGGGGGGTAAGGGACAGAAAATTTTTTTCCTACCCAAATGCCACAAGGTCGCAACATTTTTTCGACTAGGTCATGACCAACACTCCGAAGAACTCGCTTCAGTGGGGGGAGGGGGGTGTTTCGGAAAAGAATTTTTTCCAAGATCGCCCCAAAAAATCAATTATTTGCACATTTTCAAAGCACCTCCCTTTTTTACGAAAAAGGGGGGGGGTGATTACTGGGTGAAAAGGCGGGTGTTTTGAACACCCAAGACGCCCCCCCCCCTGGCGTAGCGTATGATTACATGTTATTATCATATCGGGCAACACCATGCTCGTTAACCCGTTGATTCCGACATGTCCGGGATTCTGTCATTCCCATAGAGTTAACACGTGGTACATCCAGTTCCCGTAGTGAAAAGGTGAACTTTAGCGTCCCAGCTAGTCTTGGTCTATTTTTCTTGATTTGTTTGTTGTTATCGTCAATCTACTACACAACAGTGTAAATGTAAACCCCCATGTACATCGAGCTTCAGTAATGGTTATTCATTTAAAGTAGTCGGAATCTCGTTTCCACCCCTCCCGAGGCACAGTAAATCATCGCCTTGCTTTGCCTTGCCTTCAGCCTATTTCGCTCCACTGCAGGAGGAAGGCCTCTTCACCAATTCTCCATTTCATCCTATCTTGAGAGGTCCTATGCCAAGCAATGCCACAGTGTGCTGTTAAATCATCCCTCCATCTTCTAGTCTGTCTCCCCCTTCTTCTTGTGTAGTTTCTTGGTGTCCAGTCTGTTACTATGTTTGTCCACCTGTTGTCACACCTCCTGGCTAGGTGTTCTGCCCACCTCCATTTCTTCCATTTTATTGTTGTAATAATGTCTTGCACCCTTGTTTTCAATCTGATATTTGTATTTGTCACTCTGTCTTTCTTTGTGATGCCCAGCATTATTCTTTCCATTGCCCTCTCGGATACCCCCAGTTTCTGCTCCAGACGCTTGGTTGTGGTTCAAAACATTACACATGCCCTTAGGCTATTTATGAATGACATATATGTGAAATCTGAAGATCAGTAATTACCTAGAATTTGAAAATAATTATGAAAGAAAACTCAATTTCCATTTAGTCTTTGTCCTATGCTAGGAATGTTTTTGTCTCCAGGAGATAATTCAAATCAAAGTCTATCACGGTCACTATAATTCCACTAAAACTGAGTTTCTAGCTCCTATACTTTGCCAAAGGTTCTAAGATTGTATTCCCCTCTATATACCAGTGTATTTACACAATGTTAATTTTTGGCGTGCAAAAGAGACGCCCTACCTTAAAAAAAATTGCGTGTCATTTTTATAGATCTTGTCCGAATGCAAAACGAATTGAACCCATGCGTTTATCAAGGCAACAGGTGTGTCAATATCAACCTCCTGCACAATATTTGCTTTGCTTCCATTTATTGAAAAATTAAAAAAAAAAAAATTCTCAACTTTAACACGAGAAATCAGTTTGTCGCCAAATCTGTTTTGGCGTCTTGAGTTACGGAAGTGGCAGGGGTGAGGTGCGTGATGATGGTAGTGGTGGGGGGGGGGGGGTAGCTGGCGGGCCCCACGCCTCACGCAATGAATCGTAAGGAGCTTTACCCATCTGCCATGGTAAGGGCATAGAACTAACAGCGTGGCAGTCAAAAGAATAAAAGTTGAGGAAATCAAATCGTACAGTATTTCCAACAAAAATTAATCATATCATATACGTTCTAAACTCGTACACATACTCGTAAGTGTAAACAATAATCTGAGAATATTTTATTTTTTTACACTACCATCTTGTATATGTTTTGTATGTTCATTACTTTAATTTTGTTGATATTTGGGTAAAGATTGAAGAAACTGATCTAACTTTCTGAAGTAGCTGTTAAACTCAATTCATCCTGTCAACCATTAACAATATTTACTGATCGATAATGAGTAAACTCAGTACTAAACTGTGTAGTTAGAAACAGAAAAAACTTATAGTTTATAACCAGGATAAACCATAACCATTCATAATCGGTGCTGGAAATAGATGCAGATGTGGTAATATTGTTGTGCCAAATGAAACGATTATTAGGCGGGGGGGGGGTACAATTGCCCCCTCCCGTCTACGGCTAATGATGTTCTGTCAAAGATTTACTGGAAGATCCTCTGATGTTATCCTTTCAACTGCTTTTCACATTTCTCCTTCTCGACCAAGTGTCTAGTCGCAAAATCAGTTTATTCTGTCACCGATATTAATAAACAATTAAGTCAGGCGTGAATGATTTTGGTTCTTTAAGAATCTATCATCTAAACGAGAATCTGTATTAAATCGCGATTACAGACACTGCAAATAAACTGATGCTAACTAAGCATTGCACGGACTTCACTGCTTGGTAGCTATTTTAACTGCGCAAATTTGATCCAAAGAAATTGGGGGAAAGGATTTTATTTTGAGGAAGTGATTTTCATGTCTTTACCCTTTAAGCATACAATTGAAACTGTATCAATTAAACGAGATTAGTCGAAACGTTCATGTCCAACTCATATTGCTTTCACGTCAAGAATGTTGTTTTAGATAGTGAACTTTTAACAAGAGTTGATTATTTTATCTTAAACCGTCTCTTTAGATTGATTTTACTCAAGAACATAAAAACAAGTCCAGAGACAAATGAAGAATATCGACGATCTGCTTAATTGCAATGTAAAAAAAAAAAAAGGTGTATCGTAATAATTTTTCAAAAAACATAGGAGGACCAATGTCCACGTGTTATTAGATTTAATAATTAAGTTTTATAGCTTTCTATAGGGATTCATTTTTATTTAGAAAAATATTAAACTTTCATACTGTGTCATATTCATTGTTTGTTTCTGCTCAAGTAAATCAATTCAAGACACATTCCTTACTCAAACCTGAATGTACACACAGCCCGTGTTATAATATGTTTTCAAACTTATTTGGTGTCTTGACTCTTGAGGCATTTTTTATCTATCTCCCCCGATCATGTCATCTGGCCACTTTGAAAATCACGTAATGAAGTTTAACAAATATCAATGTAACACTGCATAGGCCGTAACACAGGCATATTTGCTCCAAGGGGGTGTTTATCCCGGCCAAATCCTAGTTCCACAATTTTCCCGTCACGGCAACCTCCGGAAACTTAAGTCAGCGGGGGGGGGGGGGGGGGGGTAGGACGGAAATTTTTTTCTCCAAAATCCAATGGTCGCAACATTCTTATCGCCTGGTCACGGCCAACTCTCGCGGAAACATCGCTCAGTGGGGGGGGGGGGGGGGTGGTTACGATTTTTTTTTGTCCAACGATCTCTCCCCAAAAATCAATTTATTTCACATTTTTCAAATCAGCCCTCACCTTTTGACGAATAAAGGGGGGGGGGGGGTGATTAGCGGTTTGAAAAGACGGGTGGCCCGTTTGAAACTACCGCCAGACACTCCCCCGCCCCCCCCTATGCGTACGCGTAGATTTAATCAATTTTTGTTATCAATATCGTGGGCAACACCATGCGTCGTTTAACCGTTTGATTCCGATCATGGTCCGGGTTCTGCTTCATTCCTCATTATAGATGTTAACACGTGGTGTACATCCAGTTCCCGTAGTGAAAAGTTGAACTTTAGTCGTTCCCAGCTAGTCCTGTGGTCTACTTTTTCTTGATTTGTTTGGTTGTTATCGTCAATCTACTACCATTCAACATGTGTAAATGTAAACCCCATGTACATGCGAACTTCACGTAAGTGCGTTATTCCATTAAA
>JZLH01S0139459.1:0-13776 GCA_001188425.1 Eucidaris tribuloides
TGTTCTATTTATAACAGAGTCTAGACTAACACAGTCATATTGATGTAACCATTGTCCAAATGCCACGTGCAAGAGCACGAATATAAACCATGTTATGTAAATGTGTGAGAGTTTATAGGATCCTAAGCGGTCTCAGGATGATTGATCAGTAGAGAGGGGACATATCAGGGGAGTGCTGGGATGGCAGTCCACTATACAGTGATACTATAAATCGGAATTTCAGGAGGCGTTCGGGTTTATTAGTAGTAACTAGACGGGTGCGTTCAAAAAAAAACTAGATTATAATAAAATGAGAGCAGAATGACAATATAATGAGCACTGGAATCCAATCTTGGTTACTGAAGTGAGTTGGAAGCAATGCCCAATGTAAGGGAAAGAGCAATGTTACATTCAATTGGTGGTGATTGGAAAAAGGTGTTTTTCAATGTTTTCTCATAAGCAATAACTTGTTGGTTCGTGTTTCAAATTTTTCTCTATTCGCAAATCATAATCTTATTTTTTTATGATAGACCCTTTTATTATTTACGTAATGCGGCCGAAGAAAGCTGGTAATGATTACTGGGGGGAACTCACAGGAAAATCCGTAATGTGCAACTCTGTCACATAATTTTGAAATAAAAGTTAGTATTGTGCAGACTTCCTACTAGTTAGTTAGCTAGTTAATAGTGGATGGACTATGACTTAGAATCTCTTTTGAACACTTGATGTCTGATGCTACAGTAGGCAGAGTTAAATGTAGTGTTACTCTATCAACAAAAATGTTTAGCTATAACTAATGGCATGATGATTACAGGCAGAATTGGAATTGTAGCAGGACATACCGCGACTACGGTATGAAATTTCAAGAAGGCATATCATGACAGCAGAAGTAATCATTAACATGTTTAGCAACGTGAGCATATAGGCGTGTTTACAACTGTGACCGATAGTAATGCCTGTACACAGAACGAGACATTACGAATGAAAGATTGATCCCTGCAAGATGAGTGAGGAGGTTTTCAGCGAAGTGCATTCAAACGTTGTCAGTATATTACAGGGCTACTATGTCAATGGTCCAGGGACGGTTAAAGTCCCATCTATCACTGCGTGTAGAAGCCGTGACACGTAAGTATGACAAGAGCACGATACTAGACTTAGCGAGATATTAGTAAGAGCAGCTGAGTAACCAATGGTGAGTTATACTATGGGAGGTTAGCGGATAAGATACAGGGAGTAAATGAGCACATGTTTCGCAATCACCTACAAGTATTGTATGATTAACCGCTGAGAGCAAGTGTGTGATAGACTTAACTTGGTCAACATAAGAGAAATGCTTAAATACGCATCTGCAATGATTCGAGATCAGAAAAAATCCATAGAGTATGTGAACAGGCGAGAAGCACTATCGGGTTCGAAGCAACAGTATAATCACGAACGAGAGACTTTCAGAACAAAAGAGTAAAATAGAAAACGTCTTGAATGCTAGAAGTGGTGCAAATAATCCAATACTCCAGTAGGTTCGGTTATGATGTAAGTGCACAGCTTGCATACTTGTTTGATGAATTAGGGAAACAAGAACAGAGATTGTTTGCAGATGAGGGTAACAATGGAATTGTGCCTATTCAATACTATCTAACATAACTGCCTCTATTTGATATTCAATTTATCAAGTTTGAAAATGGCCGATATTAATCGCTAAAGGATTACTATTGGAATATTCTTTGCAATATAGGTCGGCACGTAATATGCAGAAACCTGACAAAAAGAAATGACAAAATGGGCATATGGACTGCAGTAAACAATCTGATGATTTAAATCATCAACATATTTCTACCGTAAGAGTCTGACTTCATATCTGCATTTTTAATGGATTACTATGTTTAGCATGCAGATTTTTCAGATTAACTGTAATTTGTTTTTGATTATCAACAGTGTTCATAACGTACAGTATTTGGAACAGACTTGTTAGCAGAATTTGAATAAATCACATTCACACGTTGCATTAAACTTTATTCTAACATCCCCCCACACCCGAAAAAAAGTAAAACAATAGTGTCTTGATTTTTACCATTGTCACCTAACATTTGAAAATGTATTTGGTGCGTGTGTTAATTAAATCAAGTGATTTCTAGCATCAACCTGTTGATTCTAATTAAAGATATTCTACAAAAGTCTCTTGATGAATCACAAGGCTTTTATTTGTACAATAAGGCATGATTTAAAATGGATTGTGCCTTTTTTACTTAAAATCAATGATTAATATCATTCCAACTGGTTTGACTTCATCACATATAAAATTATTAGTAAAAAGTTTTCTCGAAATCAAAGGCTTCTAGGAGGTGCATTAAAACTGTATTCTCATATGGACTAAATGAAAAATAAATACTTTTCGCCCATATGGTTAGCATGTGCTTGTCAATTATACAATTCCTCGGGGATATGATAAACAAATATAAATTCTTTTTTAGCGAACTGTACAAACTACATTATCAAGTTACTCTGTCTCGTTATAATGAAATTGGTCCAAATAATTGTATTCGATTTTATACAGTTGTGCATGCTTGCTATTGCCAAAAGTATTGCATCAGAAACAAGGGATGGAAAGTTATATAACATGGCCATTAACATGCAGACGCCTACTCTGTTAGCTTATTTTGTGTTCACAACTTATGATATCAGTGTGAACAATTAGTACATGTATGTGCAATCAGCAGAAGAGTTTTGAACGGAAGACACTGCATGCGCCAGAGGATTCTTCATTGTACAGAAATAATTGCGAAGGAATTTTTTTTCTTCTAAAAAAAAAATACAAAAACCAGTTTACAAGATGTGTACATGCAACACAGAAGAGTAATGCTGATGATATCCATGTTCAAGAGACGACAGTAGAAGACGGCCCCCCGCCTGATGCTGAAAGAAATCTTTCATCAAATTTACATTTCATTGGTTTCCAAGGTGAGAGGAACTTAATTTGCATACTACTATGGGGACAATAATCACTTATAGAGCAAAAGTCTGAGGATTGCAGTTGAGGAAGCGCGAGTTAAGCTCCGTGCTGCAGTGGTGGCAACAATTCCTAGGCACGTATGATTTCTGGTGTTAGGTAGCGTATATTGAGCTAGTGGGGATTAGGACAGATATAGTCAAAACGAAAGTGTCGTGTCTTTCACATACTCTCTCCTCGTACTAGTGTGAAAATTTATATAGACATAGTCATATGTTCAGCAGAAGGTTTGATAAGACTTGATGTAAAAATGCTGGTTCATGCAGTAAACCAGATACGGTGTCAGTTCTGCTTTAAACCTTAAATACAGACTTTTTTAAGATGATATTGGTGTACAGGCATACATACATGTATAGGATGCTTGATACATACACTTTCACTGTTGTGAGGCAGATCCAAGACAAGCTGTAGGGTTAATTAAATATCCATTTTTACAGTATATAAATTTAATTATGACCACACACAAACCACCAGAAGCCAATCGGACAGACACACGAGGTAGTTTGGCCCCACACGCAGCACAACAACAGACAACACAATGCCGGCACAGACAACACACACACACAGACAACACCTGACACACCACAGAAGAATGACACATAATTAAATACATGTGATACGGAAACGGATAAAATTGAAGGCTAGAATGTTGGAAGCTATAAAATGGATAATGGAAAATCACGTAGTAATGAGTAGTAATTAACACTTAAAATGTGCAAAATGTAAAGTTACCAAGAATAAAACAAAATACTAAGATGTTTAATCATTTCTCAACCACCACTCATCACATTTGCGAACGCGCCGGAAAGAGAGGACTTAAATGCACCCTAAGTCAACCCAATTCTCGCAGCCGCCATCTGCGACAGCCATACACTTTTCTCAAATACCTATGACTACGGCTGGGCTGCCCGTATCACGGAGGCTGAGTTGTAATCATGGCAACGTTTGGTGTTAGATCACTAATGAGTTGGACGTAAAACAACAAAAAAAAATCAGCAGAAAATAGAAAACTAACAAATTGACGACAGAAGTTCTGGGTTTTGTAAAAGCAGAGAAAGTGGAAGGCTTTTTTATTAACGTTGTTTAGTGTGTGATATGTCCTCTCGTTCTTTCTTTGTGTGTCTGAGTAATGTGTTGTGTACATCATCCTATGGTGGGCTGCCTGTATAAATGTCGTGTGTCAGAAACATACAGGATTTTAGCAATGTCTTATCATGGCCTGAGGGACAAAATACAAAGGAACAAAGCTCCTGTATTCAGTAAATTTAGCCCACCCTACCGTTCGTGAACAAAAAACTCATAGAACCCTAGAGATCATCAAATAACATAAAGGCTAAAACAGAGACCCGCGAAAGCGCACCCCACAGGGCCACCCGACACCAACGGCCCACACCACACCCCCCCACATCCACACAACAGAACAATTGACACAACATCAAATGAAAAACAATCAACCTCTTAATTAATAAACATGTAGGCTAACTTTCAAAACAATTTCTTTAATCTGGGAATGAACTGGGAAATCAAACATCCAATTTAATCAGAGGAAATATCAGCAAATTAGATTCACATGAAATTATTCCTTCTAACAAATAGAACCTCACAAGAACAAAACATCAATGCACAGATCTGTTTTACGGTGGTCTAATTAAACACTGGATGTCAGATTAGGCTCTGGCGAGGAAATTGACACTTCATACATTCTACTGGCATACCTTAGGAGGGAAATAAATTGTATGACCCATGCGACGCGCATAGAGAGGATAAGGCTGCAAATGTCTACTCGATGCTACTGTCCTCAGGGATGATTTAGTTAGCCGACTTACACTTCCAGAATATGCTCGGAGGATCAAGTTGATAGTTTGGTAAACAACAAAAAGATAATGTTTTGAAGTTGACATATTATTGTAAACATCATAGAGAACAACTGACTCACAGAAAGAAATTTACTACTATTTTTTGGTGATCCCATCGCAAGTATCGGTTTCTTTCAATATGTTACACATATGGGAAGATTCTGTCTAGACCGGCATGCACAGAACTCCATAATTAAAAGAATTATCTAATATGATTCGTCTGCGCTGAAGTATTTTGGAAATACTTGTTTTGACCTTAATATCGTGTTAAAAAAATTCATTTCTGTGTCACTGCATGATTTAAAGTGACGCTTAAATTTTTAATATATAGTATGAGTAAGGTATAAGTAATCGTTGATAGGTGTTGAATTCTTCACATTACCTTCTAAATTGCAGTGATAAATGAATAAAAATAAATTAGTTTTCATTACTTTCATGACAATCTCTAATTTCTTGTGATTTTGTCGATTATCTAGCACGTGTGGAAAAGTATGACAAAGCCTTTACCACTCATTCAGGGTGGAACACTAAGGAAAGACTGCAGAAAAAGAAGGCGGCTCACGCAGAGGCATGTCCTATCTGTTAAAAGGACTACAGGTAAAGATGCATAAAAATGCACGGCTCGAGATAGACACCGGGCGCGTATGTGCCAGTGCCCGATTGGTGGAAACAGGGTTAATTGCGATGATTCATACGCCCTTTCATAGTGAAGACGCGAATGGAGTACTCGGATAACTCCGGTTGAGTATCGCTGTACTCCTTGCGACCAACTTACACCCCTTCATATTGCGAAGCAGCAGGTGTATCGCAGTCGTTTCATGGTTACATGCGGAGTTCGGCCATTTTGGAAGTAGCTAAATTTCGCAATCATTTCGCATTATTGGTCTAAATAGCCTACTACTTGACTGCTTAGTATGAATCCTTGCATACATTTGTGATCGGTACAAAAAACAGCGATTGAATAGAGGATTGACTAAAATACCTATCATTCACAGGCTGATATCACGACTTGTGTGAGTTAGAAAGTTCTATGGTACCCTAAGTGTATTGATTCGGCATTTGGACTATTTGTTATAATAGAAAACAACTTAAGTAAATAATTTTGAAACGTACCAAACCGATTCGAATCTACCATAACAATACAAATAAACATGATTAAAATTCTCAAGCGACTAAAACGCCTTTTACGTTGGGAGGGAATATATAAACAGAATACGACGAGTTAGCCGAACTGCACTTTCCGGTGCGGAGTAATGCGCTGTAACCCTCTCCGAAGATGGGTGCAGTATCCGCTTGAATCGGACCCGAAATAACCCAGAATTTTCATATTGCCCTCCGGTGGAGTAACCTTCCTGCTCGGGTAACGCCCTTCGCTCTCATACTGAAAGGGGTAAAGAGTAATGTTCTATGGATGATGTTTGACCCTTTTTCATGCCAACGAATCATGACATGTTTGAATTCCATGACAATTAATGCTTGCGACTTATTATCTATATCTCACTCAAGTCTTGGCATGAACATCAAGCTGGTCAAGTCAGTCAGAGGATGCAAGTTAAAAATTCGCAGTCTTATGACTGTGCATGGAACTTAGTCTCAGGCAAGACATTATTTTGGAACTAAAATACTACTGCGCCTTGAACCAAGACTAATTTTGTTGGTCTGTGCTTGTGCCATATACGGAGCAGCTATAACACAGGGCCTATGGAAGTACTAGTCTGCAGCACAGGTTGTTCAGACCCTGATTTGCGTAGCACAACGGACAAAGGTTTGAGCCTTCAAACTACATGGACATGTAGAATGATTTGTTTAACAGACTTAATTTGATACCTGGTATTCCTACCGCCAGCATGCTTCCCCCCCCCCCCCCTATACCATACATAATGGACTCGAAGATCGCATCAGACATCACAAGTCAATCATCCTGATGTCCAACAAAATCACTGTGTCAATTTTGCCAGACATGCCAAGGAGAGTATACCTCTCTCATCATGACAGTAGCACAATTTATCGTTGCTGACTACTGTAATGTACTGGAGTCTTACCCAGTTCTGATGAGCTGTCAAAAAGTATTCACCAATTCTCATTGTTTTAACAACTTAAAAATCTTTAAAAATATGTAATTTACATAATATCTGTTTGCTGATCATTTATAAATCACGATCTTTTCATTTTCTATTATTTCTGTAAGGTTTGATGTTGTTTTCTGGAGTGATAATATGTCATATTGATTGAAGAAAAAATTGTCAGATTAACCCAAAACTATTAACCGGTTTTGTAGTGGCACTGGCACTGATACCAAACAAGGCAATAGCCAAAATGTGTCTCGCCCAGTTTCGCGTACACAGAAACTTGCTCAAAAAGAAGTTAACATTGGGATCAAAAAGGTCATTGACCCCTGCCAGTGACCTTTGACCTTGTGTTTACCTTCAGCTCCCTATGAGGCATCTACAACCCCAGTTTAGTCACATTTGGGCAAATGGAGTCAAAGTTATGGGCCATAATCAAAACTTGCTCAAAAAACTTAACATTGGGCTCAAAAAGGTTGTTGACCCCTGTCGGTGACCTTTGACCCTGTGGTGACCTTCAGCTCCCTATGAGACATCTGCCACCCAAGTTTGGTCACAATTGGGCAAATGGGGGCAAACTATGGGCCATAATCAAAACTTGCTCAAAAAACTTAAGATTGGACTCAAAAAGGTGGTTGACCTCTGCTGGTGACCTTTGACCTTCTGGTGACCGTCACATACTTCTTAATTTGAAAGTCTGTATGATAAATCTTCCGTCCTAGTTTGATTGAAATTGGAGTATTTAGCACAGAATTATTCAAGTTTTTGTACGCGTAACGGACGGACGACGGACGGACGGACAGACGCCATAGTGGTCCCTTAGTCTCCCTCCACCTCGGTGGGCTCGACAATAAAAATAATGTTTTCTTCACAGGGGCTCTTTTGAAATACAGTAGCCCCCATGTACAATCAAATACAGTGGTCAGATTTTACGGGGTATGGGGGGGGGGGGGCTATTGTATGCTGCAAAGTACATGTACTTAATTCCTGATTCAAGTAATGCTACAAAGTACTACTCAATTCCTGATTTAAGTTATGCTGTCAAGTACTACTCAATGACCATTGTGGCTCTGTGTCTCTGAACATGTGATACCAATATCATCGCAGAATTCACACGGATTTGGAATGATAAAGTTGTCCTTTCCCATCCTCATCTCTGGAGAATGCCCACATGTCATCAATTGGTTAATAATAGCAATCACTATTCCCGAATTCATACTATTGTTCACTAAGAATGGCGACCCAATTAAGTTCTCTGACATCATGCATGTACTTTGAATTCAATCAATTGGATTATAATGCGTTGATCGGACAATCAATCACACATAATTTACAAAGTAGGCCTACATGAAATTATGATGTTATAGGCAGCGCGCGTACCTGCGCGTGCGCGCGTGCACACACACACACACACACATTAAAAACAAAAATCAGAATACATCTACGTTGTAATAGATTTTTCATTTGTCTCTATTTTAAGATCGCAACAGCTGATCTATAATTTCTAACAAACATGTCAGAAAAAATGAGCCAGTGGGACACGAACCCGTCATCTGCAGCTTTCCGGGCTGCGACAATACCACCAGGCTATCCCTAGGGGACACGTGATTTTCCGCGATCGCGAAACGGAACGGAATTTCACCGGAAACAGCCTTCGAAACGGAAAGTGGCTTTTCAAACCGGAAAATCAACGGAAAACATATTTTCCTCAAAATGTTCACATTTTCGAAGGGAAAAACCTCGAATTTTAACAGAAATATACATAAGAAATGACGCAAACAAATTGCTCTGAACGACAACGAAACAGTAAAAAAACTGCAAACACCACAACCACAGGCCGATTGCAACAGTAGCAATCGACATAACGACGTGAGTAGACATATCGAAAACGAAACAGCAGGTCGGCAGGAAACACACGAGTGAACAAGAAAACATCACAGACACAAAACCAAACAAACACAAGAACAACATGATCAACATTCAAACACAAACTATTCCTCAATCACAAATTATAACACGACAACTCACCACACAATCACTGTTTGATGACACACATTTCGAACTTATTACCAAAATAATTTCGATCTCGATGTTCTACCGAAACCTGACAAACGGTGTCTAACACAGTACCGGCCCGGCCGTTCTATACCGAAAGACGTATATGCACCGCTAGCGGCTTCGCAACGCCACGATCTGTCTATACACAAGTACCGGGCGGCCATTGAATGGTGTCAATATTTTTGCGGCAGACGATAGGGCACACTAACGACTGACACAATACCTGTGGGGGCCGGTGGGATTCAACCAGTCATTTAGAACTGCGAGCCATTACGCCGCAGTGTTGTTTCGTGCATCATACACAGGGAAATGCACGCAAAACAGATTAGCCAGTCTCGCTGATGCACAGTACAGCCAGGCGCACTGAAAGTGTGATGTATGGGGAGCTAAGCAAGCGTGAATCGTCCGTTGATGCGATGTGGATAGAAAATGAACTAGAACAGTCGGGGAAAAGTTAGAAATGAATAACAAAAATCTCTTAAACTAAGCAACCAAAAATTAAGTTTAAACGCTAAAACGGATTTGTCAACGAGCCCTATACGTATGCATGATTTCGTGCGACAAAATTCGTGATTTGTATTGATTTTTATGTAAACGGAATTGTCACTTTTTCATGTATACAAAGTCTATGGGGAAACGGAATTTCCGTTTTTCAAGCATGTTGACACGGAATTTAAGATTTCTGAAACGGAAAAGGGAATTTTTTGAAACGGAAAATCACTGTCCCTATATCCCTAATTACAGATCAGCAGTTGCGAACTTAAAATACAGAGAGAGAGAGAGAGAGACAAATGAAAAATGTATTACATCACATTTTCACCTCCCTGAAATCGTCCGGAATAATCCCTTTCATTCCTTTATGAATAAATCTGATTTCCATCTCTGACAAAAAAACACGGAATTTGAATCAATTCAAGTTCTTGGTGAAGACAAGGACCGAAGATTGTGCATACAATATAGTATTACAACGTGCAACAAGAGTGTATCTGTTACTCATTAAAATTCTGTTGGATGTACATGTACGGAGTTGCGGTAGGCCCGACCGGAGGCCCTACAGCCAACCCTGAACCTAGTTCTGTCTCTATTCTCACCTTATGCATTCTCCATGCTTGTTCAGCTATACAGGTGTGAAATGCAAGCTGCCTCAAGCAATTACTGTCACTTAGAGCCACTTAAAGTTAGCAACAATGCACAATAACTAATGGAGGTCTGAATTAAGGTTTGTAAAGGTTAATGAATGTATTAGGTTAATCATTCTACCTTGATAGCCTATTGCAAAAAGTCATTACTGTTGTTACAGGTCTTTGTGACAGAAACATACTGTATAAAAAATGTACAGTACATGTGGATGTATACAGTAGCTTTTCTTACTCCATATAAATTTTCATTTTCATAATAATAATAATTATTATTATTAATATTATTATATCACACTTTGTGAAAGGGTTGGCCAATTTTAATACAGAAATAAGTGATTGAAATCAAATACATTGATTTATCGAATTGGTACTGTAAATCATCTCAAACTATTCAAGGTGTAATAAGCATAACTTAAAAGTGTGACCTAAATGTGACCTATATTTAATGTCGTCAGAATCACTGTGCTGTCCAATAGCCAGTTTTGCAAACCATATTTTAACATGACGTAACAAGTTACTATATTCGAAAAACGAATGACAATTTTATCCTTTTCCTAGCCACCATATTTTGTTATTAGGTTAATTATTTACTATTAGTGTGTATTATATGATATGTTTTTAATTTTGTATTACTTTGTAAGTTTGTATGTTCGATGTATCACTCATAGGCCTTTTAGGCCGGCCGTCTTAATTGTACGGGTGTGATTTTTAATAAAGAAATAAACTAAACTAAACTAAACTATGACCCTCTCACTCTAATAGCCTCTTTGGCTGACTTCTATAAGTATCCTTATTGTTATGATGTTATCATTTCAAATATTAATTATTGGCACATGAATTGTCCTAAGGACAAAACACAGCAGTCTAAGTAGGGAAAATGGAATGGTCTCTCACCGATTTTCACTTTTCAAGAGCACTTGTTTGTTTTGAATGCAATTTTTTCAGGGCTTCATTTTTAGACCTTATCAGAGACATCATGTACGATCATGCTGCTCATTTTTTTAAACAATTAAACTGGAAACATTAACAATGCCTTTAAAGTCTACCATGCTTCTCTAAATACAGGAGAGAATTGCCTCTTTAACTATTCAGTTGCCAATGATGTTACTCTACTCGAGGAAATTTAAATTCTGCAGCAGGTCACGTGGGAATGGCAATTACGAAATCAATAAACGATGTAATTCCGCAGTCTGCAAAACCCATTTTAATGATGCCCCCAATCTGTGACTTTTCCAGAGGGTACTAACCTGCTTGAATAAAGGGGATACAAAATGATGAATTATAAAAATATATCACAGACTAACAAATTGTTCATGAAATTTTTCAATCATGCAGAGAGTACTTCACCAATCCCAGAAATTATTAATTACTCTATGAATCCATCATGCATCACTCAGGATCAGCAGCAGATGGATAACATGCCATATTTGCAAATCTGCATACCTTAATTGGCAATCATGGCGATGGCACATGATCACACGATCAAACAATGCAAACACAGCTATACGGTAGGATAAATGTCGAGACTAATAATGGTACCTGTTTAAGGCAATGTCCTTCAACCCCTCCCACAAGAAAAAAACAAATATATCATTTCTGGTCTGAAGACGACGTACAAATACTACAATAATATGCATTACCTTAGAATTGTATAATCTGCATGTACACAATGCACAACAAATGGCTGAGGGAAAATTCAACTTATTTTCCTTGTGAATTTGAAAACTCAAAATTTAAGAACCCTAACATTTACCCTTGTTTGTTTAGAATGTTCATTCCCTCAACAATTCATACAAAATATGGCCACACCTGGCAGGTGACTGAACCCTTTGACCAGAGAAAATGGAAACAGCCAGAACATACAGTCTGAAAAATGAAAAACGTGGAATTCCGGCCATAGCCGGAACTGTGGCATCCCTGCTTGAGGGAGAAAATGCACTGGGATTGACATTTCTTTTAATAATATTCTTATCCACAAATGTTACAAAAAATAATCTGTTGCTTTTTTTGTCAGAAATGCCTTGCTAGAACTCCAGGAGTTTGTAGTGGTTGTCAGTAGTGAATACGCTTAAAATTTTTGTATTCAATATCACGATTTTGCTTTAAAATGGTGAATTTCATGAGAGTTCTTTTTTGTGATGTATTACATTTCCATTCACTTTGTATGGGTACATGTACATGTAGGCCTGTATCAGGAAAACACATGTTTCTCGGTTGTTTAGTGAATTTCACAAAAACAAAACAATGGCTAAATATATTGATTATATAAAATAGTCTACTAAACTCTTTTAATAACATACGGAGATGACAACACAACAGCTTTTCCTTTTTTTGGAAGGGGGGGGGGGAGGTGGCGGGAGGAGCATTTTGTTGAAGTGTTAAAAGTATTGACTATATTCGACAAGTGGTGAAATTGCTGGGCTGAACGAGATGCAAATCATTTCAGTTCCCATTGATCCCCATCGGCTAACATGGCTTCTCAACTATATTCAGCTGGACTGGAGAAAAACAAAAACCAGGGAGGGTAACGAGATCTATCTCCCAAGTGCAAAGGTATAAATAATGTATGAAGCAGAAGATGACACTCTTCAATCGACAAGCAAATGGGGGATTCTGGGGAGCACAAGGGGGGGGGGGATGTGACCCGTACAAAAAAACAATGTAAAAGAAAAATATAGAAGACAAATTAGAAGACAAAGAAGAAAAAGGAGAAAGAGGGGATGTGACCCCTATAAAAATACAATAAAAATACAGAAGAAGATTTACAAGAAGAAGAAGATGAAGAAGATGACGCAGAAGTGGTAGTAGTAGTACATGTAGAAGTAAGAAGGCTGGCTTGGGGAATGAATAGGATGTATTGTGTCAGGTTTGTGATACTGATGGTGAGGAAACTAATTACATTGATAATGTTGAGATAACGTAATTCCAAGAATACAACAATTATAGTAAATAAGTCTTTTTGTGCAGTGGTAATGTTTTGATATGTATGAAAAGTGAACAATTATCACATCAAAAGTATTATACACTGATTGCACAGTGCACTCCAATCCAGTATAAAGTAACCACAGAAAAATGTGTTTGCTGTACTTATTATGTGCACTTTTAAATCCATGAAATTTATCTTTCTTACATTTTTCTGATCACAATTAATATTTCAAGTGACAAATACAACATGAGTTGACAGGAGTACACAGCAGATAAACAATTTCGGTTATCCCTTCCATATTTGTTATTGCTATGCTCTTGTTAGAAAAGGTCAGATAGGAATATTTGTTACTTTACATTGCACTTTATCCTTTTTTCTCCACATTCAATTCAACTGTAGGTGGTCATGGCATACAAATAGGGGTGGCGAAATTTGATCTGAACCTCATTCGATTATCATGGAAAGAACATCGTCGATAACACGATTTATCGCCAGAGTTGAAAAACAGATTTGTGATGAAGATAAATCTATTTTAGGCTGAACTTGCAGCCCTGTAGGGCTGTTATCAAAATGTAGTCAAAACAATGTTGCTTTCTCTTGTAACTAGATCAGGAGATTCATGGTGCTGATTGTTTACATTTTTGGTGGGCAGCGTGTTGATAGAGTTGTTATGATTGTTGATAGTTATACTAAATGCTCTACCACTTTCAATACCACAAGTTTGATAGCTGAAGAGAATGGGGGTGTC
>JZLH01S0139484.1:6418-16866 GCA_001188425.1 Eucidaris tribuloides
CCAAAATATGTTGTAAAAATGAAAAATCTGATCCATTTCACGACCAAAATTACGTAGTTATTTGTTACGTATTAATGCACCAAAGGTGTCAAACCGTGTCATAAACATTGTTTGAAGTAGTGGCTGTAGTGTTCCATAAAACAGGTGACTAACATTCCAGAGTTAGTCAGGGGACTAAGTTGGTCTGCTTTCAAGAATTTGACATTTTCTCTATTTCTTGTCTATTTCAGAGAACTTTGTGGTATAGTCATTGTTGATGTATGGATAATTATATGCGTATGCAGATGTTGCGGATCAGTGAAAAAGTAAGTGTTAAGGTTGGTACAGTTTGCCAAAGGGTCAGAGTACATAAATAAGATGTCTTTTTGTCATGAACATTTACAACAGATTAGTTTGCATGTTATATTTTCTCCTTTTTTATGAACCCCAGTACACTGGAAATATGTATTCATTGGGTTAGACTAATAGTACCCAGTCATTTTCTACTTTTTTTATGAGCCCAGTGCAGTGGAAACATGTACAGTATTCAGTGGATTAGACGGATTAGACATACATTTAGTTAGTTACCTGTGACATGATCATCATTTCTGTGGATAAAGATTAACTTGCTTGAAAATAAATTGATTTACTCCCACTAGACGGACACATAAGTCCTATCTAAGACTTTGTAGAATAGGTATAATACATGAACTGAAAAAAAGTTCAGATTTGTGATTGCTCTGCTGAAATTCATCTTTTACTTGTTAAAAATCACAGAGTGAAGCTACCTGCCTCGCATGAAAACTGTGGTGAGACTGATCCAATTATAGGCTAAACTTGAGGCTCATTACCAGCACAAGGTAATGGGCTTGTTTCTTCCAGTGTAGAGGTTTTGATTATTTATTTTTCGGTGGATGCATGAGCACTGAATTGCCAAGTTTCTGTTGATTAATCCATAAACAAAAACATAGGGTCTTTAATATTTGATAGCGATTCTGTGTGAGTAATGTTGACATTAAAAATGATGATAGCTTTTGTGATTAAGGGTGTTTACGTTGGAAGGTAGTATCCAGAGGGGGGCACTTAGTATAATTGTTGTGTGATACCTTGTGCGGCGGATGAGTCCCCCATTTTCAGCCCTAAATTTCAGCTCGAGTGCAAGACAATTTCAGAAGCCACAAAGATGTTTATTTTTCATTTCCAGAGACTGCCAAATTTGTAGTTCCATATACCAATGCCTCCCTACAAGGCCACTCCAGAGCAATGTACTTTATTTTTGCTACCGATTTTTGCCTAGCCCCAGGCCCATACTTTGTCAATATAATGATTTGTGTAGAAGTTTTGTCAAAAAAACTAAGTGTTCTGTTGTTTTCAGCTACTCTCTCCTGTACTAGAAGCGACGTTTTCCGAATATCATCTGTTTGTTGATTGTTTGAAACAGTTAATATTAACATTTTGTTGTTCTACAAGTACTCAATCTTTAACATTTAACTCTTTTTCTCTGTCTTTCTCTTTCATCTCTCCTTAACCCAGTGGGACGTCGACGGGTCAGGTGAGCCTGGTCACATGGTTGACGCTGGTGGTCAGCCTGATGCCAATTGTCTTCTGGGGCCTCTGCTGCTTCTCCAAGTTCAACCACTGCATGGACATGTGGTGACTAGTCGGGGAACTTTAACCCTCCTGGTACCAAGAAGTGACATCACCATGCCAAAATTACTAACACAATATATTGCATATGGGACTATGAGGGTTAATGATCGATTGATGCACACTGTATCTTTTGTAGCGCTGTCGTCGAGTGGAGATTTCTCTGTTGACATATCACCTCAAATATCTAGCCGACATTGACAGCTGTCAACAAAACAATGGACAGATAAATTGCAACATTGAGTTCATAAGACAGTCATACCCCACTGGTAACTATTTATGTTTAAACACACCTGTATTGTGGCTATACTGCGGTGGATAATTAGCCTGCCATGGTGGCCCCAATGATGATTGACATTGTCATTGAAGCAGCTTGTGGATTTTGAACTTTGGACTTTTAATTACCTGGCTCACTGCCAGCACTGCTAAGCTTAGCTTAAACACATCATTTATTCCACGGAACCAAGATTCTTTCATTTATGTTACACTCAGAAAAATGTTTCTCAGTTTTCATAACCCTTTGCAGGTGTGGGAAAGAAAAAAATGTCTGCTTTGAGAAGTGACTGCCTGTGAAGATGACATCTTGTTTCTTGATTTTACTTTGATAAACGGTTGATCCCCTGGAGCATGTTCTTGTTGATATAATATTTTCTAAATAGCCAAAGTATGATTGGATTATGTCCCACTATTCTTGTCTGTGAAAATACTAAAGCTACAGGGTGTGCTGCCCTCCAAACATTGGATAACTTTGGCTTGCTCCCCAGAAATTTTTATTTTTTTTTATGTTGGCAGGTATGGAAGTAACCAAAATACTAAAGCTACAGGGTGTGCTGCCCTCCAAACATTGGATAACTTTGGCTTGCTCCCCAGAAATTTTAATTTTTTTTATGTTGGCAGGTATGGAAGTAACCAAAGTATTGGAAAGTTTCAGGGACCGTTAATTCTACTGTAAGAAACTGTCAATCTGTACGAAATGCACATACTGAGAGAAAGAAAGTGTATATTGTGTACTGATCATTGTTTGTACTACAGTGCGTCCCAGAAAAAACAGAAACCAGTCCAGTGTGATATGCTGATGTTGAAATCTCTACTGTTGAGACATTATAGTATGACATAATGACTTGCATATAGTTCTTGTTAATATGATACATCTTTCAAATAGACTTCTACTTTCCAAATGACTGCCATACTGTTCGAAACTCAAGGAATGGGGAAAAAATATGTAATTTTGTATTTATAATGGACACAGTAATTAGGAAAATGAGTACATTCCTTTAAAAAGGATATTCTACTCAGGATTTTACACAGTCTAGTCAAGAAAATTGGCATGAAGTTATACCAATATGATGCCTGTGAATATTATGGCGGAGTGGTACATACATTTATTTTTTAAAGTAGAATAATATGTAATTGTATGTTGTCCCTGTGGCTTTTCTGTAAGTGTGTTTCTATTTGTATGTGTTGCCAATGGCTTTATAATTGCATATAGTTTAATTTTCAAAAGATACCAAAACTAAAGAAAAAGACTTTGATGTTTCTTCCATTGACCTGTTATTTTTAATGTATTTTGACACAATCACATTTACAGATTTGATACTTTTGTTTGAAATTTAGATGCAGGCTGAATGAAGCAAAGATTTATGCAAATTTTAAATGTTGTGCATATGAGAAAAGTTATTAACCTTTTCTTTGTATCTAATGGCTAGATAGAAAACTAGAATTACTCCAAATCACTGAAAAGTACTGTCTATCATGATATACCATGTAGCTACCAATTTGATTTTGATGGCTAGGAAAAATATATAGATAGATAAATAATGCACAAGCAATTGGTACTATGTTCATGTTCATGATTGCATTTATCTTGTTCTCACAAGAGCAGTGATTATTTACAATTATGCTCCACCAATTCAATTCTTTATGATAAATGATATAATTGGTAATAGCAAATTCTGTCCATAGCAGAGCTGCCAACGAGTTTTATTTTACAATATTAGGTTTTGCCATCATAAAAAAGGAGAAAATATGACATTTTTATATAAAAAAGGGGAGTTTACTAAAAATTTTATTACCATGTTGAATATGTGTAACTGCCAATTTGTTGATATTTTTTAGCTTCAGAATATGGTTTCTAGTATGTATTATTATCTTTTTTAATTATACAGAGGTTGGCAGCTCTGCAGAATGAACAGTTTTCATATTACTGATCAAATATTAATAATAATAATATACTTGTGTTTGTGACTGTTAAATATTTAGTACTGTTTTGAACTGCTCATATGTAATATGTGGTGTATTTCATTACATATGAAAGCATTGTTTGTTGTACTCAATCTTTAACAGCACTATAATTTGCCAAAGTACATGTATGTGTTGTTTCCATGGGGGTATGTAAGGGAGTGGGGATTGGGAAGGTCAGAAACTTCAAAAGGCCTTCTTTTTCCAAAGACATTCTTTTTTAGGGCGTTTTCACAATCACATAAATGAAAAACGTTGACCAGGTACATTTTAATCACATCTTGCTGCTATTTCATTGTGACAAGGTCCCCAAAATTATGATCATGACCCACCCACAAAAATCTTGTGGTTATTTCATCATGAAAAGGTCCAAAAAATTATGATCACAACCCACCCAATTAAGATCCTGGATAAACTCCTGGTTTCAACAGACCAAATGTCTTCAGATTTTATAATTGTTTTAAAAATCTACATACAGCATGTCCCAGAAAAAATGTCCCTCTGATAGACCAGTGCTTCACACTCACTTTTTTTCCTACTTGCCCTTCAGGCAAGTAAAATTATCAATTTCAAAGTTTTACTTGCCCGAATGAAAAATGTACTTGCCCGAAATAAACAATAATCAAACACATTACAAATTATTGTCTCCAATTTTAGCCAAGGCCTTTTTAAATTGCATTGGACATTTGTTATTTTAAATCTGGTGGTTGCAAATGGTATGATTTATGAATTTAAAGAGTCATAAAATGAAGTACAATGAACAAAATAATGATGAAACATATTTAAGTTAACAGTTAACAGTTTTGGTAAAAATTTTGGACTTCTTTTGCTCATTTCATGATCAAAATTTTATTTGCCCATTTGGGCAAGTAAATTCTAACATTTTGAGTTTTAACTTGCCCGACATGAAATTTTACTTGCCCCGGGCAAGCGGGCAAGTGCTAGTGTCGAGCCCTGGATAGACTACAGAATAATTAACACAATTAAGTTTTATACTTGAAAATTTCAAAGGTCTTACTTTATTGGTTTTGAAACCACAGGTTCTCATGTAACAGCGGTGCTCTCCAGGTCATTCCAAATTTGATAACAAGACAGGCACATCACCATGATCACAGGCATATTATACTTTATTCCATGCTTCACTGAAATCATCTCAATGAGAGTTTTTTCACTTTTTTTTAAATGAAAACTTATCAAAGTTCTGTTCCACTAGTCGTGTTTGCTTTCACAGAGTGTGTTCCACTTATGGTTTGTCCTTCCATGTGCAGCTTGTAAACTTTTATTGTTCTCTTGCAGTCCTTTCACTTGATTTACATTTAGGTTGATGCATTGATGTAGCACTGCAAACTTGGAATGGGCTGAAAAGCACTGCTGTTACATAATAGACTGTGTATTCAAAACCAATGAAGCAAGCCCTTTGGAAGTTTCACAGGAATTACACAATTAAGTGGACTTTCTAATTATGTAAACTTAATTGAGTATAACACTTGATTTTTAGTAATTAATCTGTGGTCTTTTAGAGGGACATTTTTTCTGGGACATACTGTATATTGTGACGTGTACAAATTTCAGAAGTAATATTCACAAGTCAAAACACTGTGAGACGTGGTCTTCTTAGTGCCCTACACTGTTGATGCATGATCCACTTAGGTAAGTCATGATTTTAGGTCACCTTAATGAATATTCATGCTGATACAGAAAGTAATCCAAGTTAGTTATGTCCCATTTATTTTTTAACAGCTGCAAAGTTGTGGATTGCTTTATTCTTTAGTGCTTTTTGTTGGCTTGGCAGGATTGTTTGTATAGGGACAGGCCATGGGCAGAGATAGAAGGGTGCACCGCCAACACACATCCCGCCCCCACCAACAAAAAAAAAAAAAATCAAACTACAGAAAATCCAGGGAGGGGGGTCATTGTGTTATTCATGAGAATGTTAAATGTGGAGGGACTTTTGCACGCCGCCGACCCCCCAGGTTTTTTCGACTGGCAGCACCTGGTTTTGTTTTGTTTTTCGGGGGGGGGGGGGGGCAAGTTTTTGTAAATGGCATTCTGGACTTTGTATCGGAAAGAACTATTGAACAACTTTTGTATACATATTATAATAGCATTAATTTGTAAGGTTGTGCAATGATAAGTATGTAGTTGTGCTGTTAGTGTGCAATTTTATGTTTGTCTTTTGTAGATTATGCATTTTTCATGTTTATTTCACGGAAATACATGTATATGCATGATATATATACAGGTACACACACACTCAAACATCTATGTATTTAGTATTTTTGTATGTCTGTGATAATTCTGCTTTATGTATGTATAAGAAATTCACCTGCCATAATTATTATTAATTTATTAGCCATTAATAAGTTTCATTTAATTTTATTTCATTACATTTAATATATGTATATATATATATATATATAATTTGCCAATATAAATTAGTGATATATTTATGCCCACCCAAATTAGCAGGAATCTAAGAATTTTATTGAAAAAAAAAACAGTTATTTGTGAAGAAATGCATGCATATGGAATAAAGTGATGGTGGCATGATAGATGATATTCATATGAAAGAAACACCATTCCAAGGAAAATAGGAACTTAACCCAATATACCCTAAAAATTTAACGAAATATGGTCTACAGGATACCAGAATGGAAAGTGACAAGAGCTCATTTGTTAGATGACAAATTTCATATTTTTTGCTGAAAAATTCTTCACACACTAAAATGTTATTTTATTGGATATATGCATGTATTATACAAGAATTAACCAAAACAGCATTGCATTTTTTACCAGATTAAAATGAAGAAAGAAAAACTAGCTAGTAGAGTTAACTGCTCTGTATAGAAACCATACTAGAAAAAAATCCATATTATGTGTGGAGAGATACTGATCCCATTTTACACTGAGATGTTCCTGTGTGTACATGTGTGTTGTGTAATAGGTCTAAACTAATATCCAGTACTCCTATGCAATGTAAAATAAGTTGCAGTATTTCTCAGTCAGAATAATATGATTTTACGTCTAGGATGTTCAAGTCTCTATGTTTACTGACCAATTAAATTTCATAGCCATTGTATCTCCTGGCATCATACTCCCTGGTAGAAAAAAAGTGGTGTGGAACAAATGTGCCAATATGTTTTTTTCACTTGAGTGATGAAATGTTTCTAGATGTTGAAGTCTTTATGTGTACTGACTCACTTAAATTTCATAGCCATTGTATCTCCTAGCATCGTACTTCCTGGTTTAAAAAAAAGAAAAGTGATATGAAACAAATGTGCCAATATGGTGTTCACTTAGTGATGAAATTTTGTGTGTTGATGAAATGTTTTTGTATTGACAAAAGTGAAATATCAGTATTTACATTTAGTTGCGAGGAAATTTTCAATGATTTTAATTTCTTTGACTGTTTGTATCTGATGCATCAGGACAGGGTAAAGGTATTGTTAATTCAAAATGGCTTCTTAACACTTTGCTCTGCAACTTTTGTGTTTCTGATTGCTGACACTTGAATAGTGTAATGTTCCAGGCAGGCCCTGTGAATGGTAAACAAGATATTTTTGTTTGTCAGATGAATGAATTAGTACTTGTACACATGGTAAAATGCATATGTACAGACTTCAAAGTAATTATGGTGTTTTTTCATGTTTCATACAGTCACATTGACTATCACATTATGATTAATATGTCTACCTATGGTCCTCCATATTCAACAATACAAAACATGATCATTCAAACTCAAAAAATGACCTCATTAAGATGTATATCTGGAGGGGGGGGGTTGTTGTTGCTGTTATTGTTAACTTTTTAAACCCTATGTTATCTAGATAAATGAAGATAGATTAGTCTGAAAACACTGGCTCCTCATGATTTTGAAGTGGAAAAATACTTTCCAAGCAAAGTACACTTAGTTGAAACATCTGAGGGTGTGTGGGATAACTTTTATCAACATAAAAAGATCAGTATTTGTTGGGTTGAGTTTACAAACACTGTGCAAATGTGTCAGAATATAGTTCTGGAATTAAATCTTTTGCCTAATTGATAAATAGTGTGAACATTTAAAATGAGAATGAACAGCAATGAAATAGTTACCAGTACTCTTTTCCACATCAAAATTTGAGATGATTGTGTCCACAAGTAAGCATTGCAAATGTCAATACTAGTAAAATATGTCATGTGCCCTGCAGAAGGGTCTTGTATACATTCCCGGCAAAAGGACTTAAACAGTAAATTTTCTCTGATTTGAGAAATATTGCCTTATTTTATATTTACACTTAATAGACTGACAGAAGAATCTAAAAATATCTCATTATTTCAATTTCATGTGAAATATTTTCCAGTTATAGAGGCAATTTAGTGTTAAGGCCCTTCTGCGAGCCATACAATGATGATCATATGGACTTTATTAATTATTCTGATACCAAAATTTCCTTTCTTAAAATGTGATAAATTTGAGTTAGCTATGAAGTACACATTTTGTCGCATCTGAAATGAAGTACATGTAAAAATTTGGTCACATCACCCGTAGAATGATATTTCATATGAAAATGAAGATTGATACCAGTTTCTGTATATTCAAGAAAATATTTGCTACATGCTTTCATTTATAATACAATATAATCATCATCATTTTCATATTATGTTGTCTGAAATGATGTGTGATTTTAAGGATGGAGAGAACAATTAAAATTAATGTCTCTTAATTGTCATTTTTTGTCTTCACCTTTGCATAAGAAGAATGTGTTGACAATGAGTAATCACTCAATGATGGAAGTCATAACATTGATGGAGATGATGATGATGAGGAGGAGGAGGAGTAATCAGTGATAGAAGTAATAATAATGGAGATGATGATGATGATAATGATGATGATGATGATGATGATGATAGTAATCACTGATAGAAGTCATAACACTGGAGATGATGACGATGACGACGGCAACGATTGTGGTGGTGACGACGATGATGGTGATGATGATGGCGATGGTGGTGATGATGGAAGAAAAAAAAGGAGAAGAAAGACAATGAAAATACTTAAAACAAGTTCAAGGGAAATGGCAAGGTTGGAAGTGGTGCTAACTTTTAAGATAAATGCTCCCAGAATTTCATATCCTCTATGTTGTAAAATTGTAATAAGAAATTGCTGTGAAGGTGAAATTTGTTGTGTAGCCTTGAATAGGATCAATTTTTATCAGGGCCGGAGATTAATTCAATACTGCTTGTTTGTTTCTCATCGAGTAAACAAATTCTAGACAAATCCTTACACTCTAACCAGTGTGTATATTGGTATATGTTTCAACGCATTTAGTTCTTGAGACATTTTTTTTTTACTTCTCCCAATCATGTCATTTACATACATGTAGGCCTACATATAATGCGAAAACAGTAAAATCATATAATTCCCATTCCAGTTTTATTTATATTTATTTCATTTTGACAGGGTGACCTCTTCAGTTTTGAAACTGCTATCAACAATGGCCCTGTTAGATAAAAAGTACAACATAAATACAATATATAAGTGTATCGAAATACACAAAGAATTAAAACTCGTAAACATTTACAAGCTGATATAAATTCTACATGAAGAAATACATAGCAATGAAATGGTTTTGAAAATAAATTATAAAGCAAAATCACAATCTCTAATAATCAAAATTTCCCCACACCGAAGGGGCAAACATATAGGTTTTAACGGTTTCTCTTGATTTTCCGAGAAAAATATCACACGGTGATTAATTTAGTAACATGTGGCATTACAGACTAAGATGAGATTGTGAAAACACGGATACGACAAGTAATATTACCGATCAAATGGGATCAATTTCCGATGCAGAAACTAACTGTCTCTAGACGGGAGTATAACACTTATCACTCAATTCCTGTTTCTTTTTCTCGACAACGATCATATAACAGCAACGAAAGAATCATGTACCATAAAGATAAGATTATGAAAACACGGACGCGCCTTTCAATTACAAATCAAAATTTGTCAGACATGTTGTCACTTCACTTGAAGTATGTTAAAGCGATGAAAATGTATAACTCCTGCTTTACGTCTGGGCAATACTGTATGCATTAAATGAGTTGCAAACTGGAACTCAATTTTAAAAAAAGTAAAATGATTACAAGTATAGCTTCAAAATAACCTCTTTCGTCATTTATCTATTTGAAACGTATATTTTGGCACAGAAATTCATGAATTAATTGTGAAATTGTGAGAAAGGGTAAATTTTAAATAATCAATTCAATTTGTGATAAGACCGACAAAGTTTTATCATTGGTGTTTATAAGGCCTGGTAATAAGCGCCTTTTTACCTTCCAAATATGCTAAAACACCAAATTGAATGAAAGGGTGTCAATATTAATGAGAAATCTTTCAACTGTCTTTCTTATAGCGTGAAGTTTTATTTGCTGTAAGCAGAGGCGTCGATCCTAATGGCCTTTGGGTCGTTGCTCCTGAAATATTTGGGGGTGCAAGCATAATTTTTAATATAATAATAATTTTGACAACTAGAAAAAAATAAAACGTACGTTATGCAAGGATATGTTTACAAAGCCATGCAAGGCTCTACAAAATCATTAAA
>JZLH01S0139502.1:23071-53075 GCA_001188425.1 Eucidaris tribuloides
AGTGACTAGATATTCCAGTCAAATTGTAACACGATATCTAGTCACCTGACACGACTACATTTTTCTAGTCAAAATAACTAGAATAGCGTAAAGTAATATTTTACTTGGCAATCTAGTCATTTTTTTACTAGATTCTAGTTAAAATGACTAGATATTTTTAAGAGTGTACATATTTTTTATTTTTAAATGATTATGCAAATTTAAGCATACAATCATATTTTCATCTATGACTCACTTAAATTAACTTGTTGAATGATAAGTTTTAGTAGGAGAAATACTACTAATACTAGTAGTAGTACATGTAGTAGTAGTTGTAGTAGTAGCAGTACTAGTAGAAGTAGTAGTAGTAGTAGTAGTAACAACAGTAGTAGTAGTAGTGGTAATAATAATAATAATAATAATAATAATAATAATAATAATAATAATAATAATAATAATAATAATAATTGTAGTAGTAGCAATAGTAGCAGTGGTAGAAGTAGTAGTACTGTTATTCATAGTAGTAATAGTTGTAGTAATAGCCTTGGCCTTGGCTTTTGACGGGGATGAATATCGGTCTGGCTTCATACTTGAAATCTCCGTAAAAGCAAATAAATGTATTATCAAGATAGGTATCAAAGTTGTCACTCTAAAAACCACCCCCACTCCCCCCCCCCTCCCAAAAAAAGAAAGCCCATCAAGTACAAACACGTCCACAAACCCTGCACCTGGTGTGTGTGTCATTCATATAGTGTTAATTTCTTATTTATCCAAATTAATTGGAGATGATATGCAGTTTGTAATGTTGATCCGGCTCCAATTATGCCTAAGGGTATTGGAAAAACTGCAAAACACGTGTAATTGAACAAAGAATGCTTGTAATGATAACTCGAATTGGATATAATCAATCATGTGGATAGCAATTGAATTTGCTGCGTTAACTGCCATTTCATTAAATTACAAAAAATGCACCATTACATAAATTTAATTTCCGTCAGACAAACAACCCGCGCCAAAAAAAAAATAAAAAATTAATGGGATCGACAACATCAATTTGACAGAATATAACGATAATACCGTCATTGGTCCTCGATTGTAAAATCAATGTACCATGGTCGATAAATTTACAACATATTTTTCCGTTGAGTAGGAACTTATTACAATTGTCTTATCAAACAACCTAACCGGTGCCTATAAATGGTGTCGCAATTGTGAGAAAATGGTGCTAAATAGAACCATTTATTCTTAGAGTGAACGGTTGTGGATAATGTATATATCATCATCATGACTCCTTGCAACAGAAACAAAAAACGAATTTATACAAAACTATTTCATTTCTAAAACAGTTTTTCCCGTTTATATTTCAATATTATACTGTAAAAGTCTACTAAAAAAATTTGGCGAACTAAAATTATTTCTTTCCAAAATTCAGAATGATTTTTCGTCACTTGGTCTTTGCAAAACTTGGCTGAGTGACAAGCAAGACATTCCATATTATGCTTTTGGATGGATATAACTTTGTCACAATTAAAAGAAATAAGAATACCGAGGTGGAATGGCTCTTTAAATTTCGCCAACAAAACTGATAATAAATTCAAACTCTTACCTGATCATAATTCATATGACCACCACTATTGAAACTCTTTTTACTGATATAAAATTTACTAAAACGGGAAATCCGCAATCACGTCGTTAGGAATGTTTACACACCGATCATGCCCTAATTTCGTCCTCTTCCATCCACGTCAAAACTTGTTTTCAAATGGGCGATTTACAATAGTCAACTTATCAAAAAAAATTATGAACATAATTTGCTTTGCCAAGATCTTAATGACGAACTATGTTGTCTCAATATATCATTCCAGTTGCCACCAAACCAAAAGAATCCCTGATACATGAGATTACTGCGCTTTAATCTACAATATATTCATGAGTTCCCGTTTAACCATTTGGTCCAATATTTATCTGATATAACTGATCACCTTTCAACATGTATAAAAAAAACCCCACTCATATCAAAATAAGATATGGTAAAATAACAGTTTAGAATAGTAGATAAAAGAAAGCCTTAGTGATGATCACTAATCAGATGTTATAAATCGCGCAATGACGTCAACATTCAGTTATCGTGGTTATGGACAGAAGGTTGGGATATGTTTTGTACTAAATTTCAGTTTTCAATCATACGAAGAATATGTTTCTTGTTCTGAAATAGAGCCAGGTGCGGCGCTACAGGGAGAGGGCAGCCGCCCTATTTTGTTCAGATTATTAAAATGACTGGAATTTTAGTGTGTTTTTTTTTTGAAAATTTCGTCCCCCTATTGTTGTTGATTTGACTAGTAAAAGAATGACGGCTATTTTTTTTTAATCGTCGTCGGCCTCCTGCCCCCCGCTCGTCGGACGCTGTTTGGCTTGCAGTTTGGCTAGTAAAAAATGGCTGGCAAAATTTTCCCGACGGATTTCGCCCCTCCTTAAATTTTGCCCTGGCGCCGCCCCTGAGTTGGGTTCATCTGAATTTAATAACGATCTGTTTTGCATGGGTGATTGATCATTATTTAAGGAATTTGCACTTTAAAACAAGCTATGCAAAGAAGTTAACATATTCCAAAATTTTGTCCATGACTGTATCTTTCAAATTTTTATATTTTCCATATTCCAACTTAATGTACGAAAGGGTGCCTACGATAAGTTAAAAAGAATGTCCAAACCTAACTCAACAGTTCAAACAAAAACACACGAGAAGTCGAAATAACATCAATACCTTCTGAACAATAAAAAGAAACCTCATACTGTATCATAGATCAACATTAAGGATGACTGCGTTCAAGACCCAAATCTAATGGCAAAATTCAGTAATTGTTATTTTTTTTTACAAACGTAGGGCCTGATCTAGCCGAAAATATACTTCTTTTCATTATTTTATTGGACGCCGAAATAGGCAAAACACTGGGGATTTTCAGTTTTAGAGGGCAAAATTATTGCTAAAGGTAAATGCTTATTTCTTTTTAAATTCTCGAAACAATTCGAACTTGGAAAAAAAGACCATTAAAGATAAAATGAGTTACTTTTTAATGAGAAATTTGTATCTTTGTGCAAGGTAACATCTATTCTAATACATAGGATGTGTTACGCTGACGATACACAAGTGTATGTGTCTTTTAAACCTTGTAACCTTGATGATGCAATCTCCAAGTTGAAAAATGTGTAAAGGAGATCAAACAGTGTTCTATTGCAAATTGTCTGAAATTAAATGATCAAAAAACTGAGATTTTATATCTTTCATCTGGATTTAGTTGAAGGATGCAGTTTCCAGCCATTAAGATTGATAATACGTCCATTGTGCCCACTACAAATGCCAGAAACTTAGGTGTAATATTTGATGAAAATATGGTCATGAACAGGTTTATTTCAGCAAAGTGTAAGGCAGCATCATTTGTCTTGTGTAAACTTGGTAAGGTCCGTCAATTCTTGGATGCAAAGACAACTAAGAAGCTTGTAAAGGCTCTAGTGACATGTCATCTAGACTATTGTAATAGTTTACTCTTTAACATGCCAGATTTATTCAAGTGAAAAGCGCCCCAACCACTGACCCCATAGGTTGAAAGGGTTCCACCCCTAGATCACGAAAATGCATTCCTGCCGGGTCACAGCCGGGGATTTCCCGCCCAAAAGCCGCTAAGTATGGCCAAAATTAGCCAAAATCCCCATTTTTCATGATTTCTAGTATGCATGGAAAAAAGCATGTGTTCAAGACCAAGACCTATGTCTTGTGGTCATTCGTCACCATAATGCATTGCTTTCCTTTTAATAAAACTTGCTTGAGCCATTTCATTGCAGGAGGCCGCAAGATTTACCTGCCAATCAGCCAAAATGTGCTCAAATCAGCTAAAATACCCCTTTTCTCCACGTTTTCTACCAAAATCCGTTGTTAAATCAAACAAGTCTGAAAAGTCCCAACAACTGACCCCATAGGTTGAATAAGTTTTACCCCTAGATTACGAAAATGCATTCCTACCAGGTTGTTTCCATGGTTTACCCGCCAAAAGCCGCTAACTATATTCACCGGTCCGATCTCTAAAATAGGCTACCTTTTCCTGTACGCTTTCCACTACAGCAAACCCTGCGTGAAAAATAAGCAAGTCTGAAAAATCCCAACAACTGACCCGATAGGTTGAAAGGGTTTCACCCCTGGATCACGAAAATGCATTCCTGAAAGGTCACAGCCGTGGCTTTCCCGCCAAAAGTCCGCTAAGTATGGCCAAAATTGACCAAAATCCCAATTTTTCATGATTTCTAGTATAATACATGGGGAAACGCATAATTTATGTTCCAGACCAAGACCTATGTTTTGTGGTCATTCGTCACTGTAATACATTGCTTTCTTTGTAATAAAACTTGCTTGAGCCATTTCATTGCAGGAGGTCGCAAGACTTACCTGCCAATCAGCCAAAATGTGCTAAAATCAGCTAAAATAACCCTTTTCTCCACGTTTTCTACCAAAATCCATTGTTAAATCGAAAAGTCTGAAAAGTCCCAACGACTGGCCCCATTGGTTGAAAGGGCCTCACCTCCTGATAACAAAATTGCATTCCTGCTAGGCTACAGCCGTGGCTTTCCCGCCAAAAAGCCGCTAAGTATTGCCACCATTATCCAAAATCGCCCTTATTGTGGTTTTCGGTATGTAATATCAAATATCACTGTTTGTATGGTAACCCTTATCCCTTTTTTCATGGGTGTTTATTATTGTGGTGCGATAATTTCATCCCCAAATTGCGCCTTTCCCGCCAAAATCGCTTTAGCGAGTTGTTTAACCGGTGGAGCATGGGTAAAAAAACCACCCAAATACGGGAATTATTCGCCAAATCCTAGTTTTTCTGCAGTTTTCAGTGTGAGAAAATGTTAATCATCCTAAATCTGACGTTGCAAGTGCATATTCATGGACATTTATCAATCTGATGCATTGATTTGTCTGTGCTAAAAGTGAATTCCCGCCGAAGTGATCATAATTTGATTTCATCTCTACGGCCACGGTGGAAGCAAATATCCACCCCGCAAAAAAAGTGACTAAATATTATTAAAACTCACTAGCAGCCTATACATGACTGTATTGGTATTTTTTTTTATTGCACTTGCATTTGCTTGCCCATGAAATGTTTCCCGCCAAAATTGCTTGGCTAACTTTTTAAAACAGGTAGACTAATACGAATCTCACCTGAATTAACGAATTTAACTATGGGGTCAGTCGTTGGGACTTTTCAGACTTGCTTAATTTTCACGCAGGGTCTGCTGTAGTGGAAAGCGTACAGGAAAAGGTAGCCTATTTTAGAGATCGGTGAATATAGTTAGCGGCTTTTGGCGGGTAAACCATGGAAACAACCCGGCAGGAATGCATTTTCGTAATCTAGGGGTAAAACTTATTCAACCTATGGGGTCAGTTGTCGGGACTTTTCAGACTTGTTCGATTTAACTACGGATTTTGGTAGAAAACGTGGAGAAAAGGGGCATTTTAGCTGATTTTAGCACATTTTGGCTGATTGGCAGATAAATCTTGCGGCCTCCTGCAATGAAATGGCTCAAGCAAGTTTTATTACAAGGAAAGCAATGTATTACGGTGACGAATGACCACAAAACATAGGTCTTGGTCTTGAACACATGCTTTTTTTTCCATGTATTATACTAGAAATCATGAAAAATTGGGATTTTGGCTCATTTTGGCCATACTTAGCGGCTTTTGGGCGGGAAAGCCCCGGCTGTGACCCGGCAGGAATGCATTTTCGTGATCTAGGGGTGGAACCCTTTTAACCTATGGGGTCAGTTGTTGGGGCGCTTTTCAATTGAATTAACCTCCCGGGCTGCCGGCCTACAACTGAACAGACTGCAAGTAATTCAAAACTCCGCAGCGCGATTAATCACCCGCACTAAGAAACATTCCCATATCACACCAGTATTGAAGCAACTACATTGGCTCCTAATCCAGTCACGTTTAATGTTCAAAATACTGATTTTAACCTTTCAATGTTTGCATGCAATGGCTCCAAAAATATCTCAGTGAATGTCTTATTATGTATGTACCATCTCGCAATCTAAGATCTACTGAAAAAGATCTTTACATTGTCCGAGTATTCAGACTAAGTTCAATGGGGAGCAATCTTTCGCTCAAGCTGCCCCTTCACTCTGGAATATCATCCCATTATATTTGAAGAATTCCTTTACAGCACACAAGTTTAAATCCTCATTAAAAACATATTTATTCAACAAGTACTTTGACTGAGCTATCATTGACAGTTGCCAGCATCTTTCTTAATATTTTCTTTTCTTTCAAAAAGCGCATAGATAGGGACGCATTTGGCAGTAATATGCGCTTTATAAGCATTGTGGTATTATTATTATTATGATGCTATTACAGCTTTAATGTGTATAATGTCAATAGCCTTTCTACCAAATGGCATGTTATGTTTCCATTGTTTGAAAACTAGTGCGCATCTGTTCTTAAAGGCCACCGCACACTACACGATCTTCACGACTGCCGACTTTGGATCCGAAATAAAAAAGCGCTTATATTTCGTACACGCTGATTTATTTTAGATCCAAAGTCAGCAGTCGTGCGACCGAAAATCGTGTAGTGTGCGGTGGCCTTAACGTTACCTCTTAACCATAATCCTCGTCTTATAAGCCTTGGGTTTGGCCTTAGCCCTGAAATTGTCTTGCGAGTTCGACCTTTTATCACAACACTATGAATTATGGCGAGACATACATGAAGTACTTGATGGGAAGAAAAAAAAATGCAACCTTTTTTCATTTGAACTCGCTGCTAAAGCAAATATATATCATCAATTAAGAGACATATTGACGTTGCCATAGCAACAACCAAAAGGAAGGAGGTTGCGTGTACTTCTACAGTCAAAACCTGTACATGTTGATGAGTATAATTGAGGTTTATTTCTATTTATTCAATTAGGTGGGTGCGATGTGCAGTTTGTAATGTCACTCCATGGCTCCAAATGTTAATGGTTGTCTGGAAAGAGAACAAAAACACGTGTGATTAGAAAAAAAATAATGCTTGTAATAAAACTTCGAATAGCATGTCATCAATCAAGTGGATACAATTATACCTGCGTTGATTGTCAGTTGATATTAATCCACGAAGTCGAGGCATTACATAGTTTTCATTTCACAAATAGTTGTGGGATCGACAATATCTATTTGACAAAATTTATAGATTATTCCGTCATTGTTACTCGATTTCTAAAAAGATATTGTATATTGTACTTGTACTTTATTTTCGCGTCAATTTAAAACATATACAATAACAAATTCATTATATGACTCACAAATTAAAAATTACCAACGGCCTGCGATGCCCCTACTGCAAGTTAGTACTTACAAGGTACCACTGCTTTTGCAGAGGTGGGTCCATCTGATTAAAATAAGGAATATTACACAAACTACGGCTATAAATTTACAATAGTAAGGCGCAAAATAACACAAAAAGAGTAATGAAAACAAAACAAAAACAAAAACAAACAGCAAAACAAAAACAAAAAGCACATTAACAGCGTACAGTAGATCGCGAAAACAATCCAAAAAGCTCAATATCAATAATGTGATGGATATATTATTCAAAATGGTATATAAGTGTATCATAACTTTGCAGAAATAGTCTGGTTTATATATCAAAATAAATCCTTTAATGCTGGAATAAATTCCTTCATTCCTTGCCTGAAGGCATTCAATGTAGTAGCCTCTCTAACACAGAGAGGTAATTTATTATAAAAATGTGAACCTCTGAACGAAAACGTACTTTTACAATATTCTTCTAGATGATTACATAAACTTTTCCCCGTCCAGTACAAACTAGTTACGATTGTTTTAATTTGACAGGGTTTTGTGAAACACCATTATTATAATCATAAGAGGTATACCAGTCCAAAATGTGCACAAGCTTATGAAATTTATGATGCTTGGTTCTTTTGTATGGAGTTCTCAGCTGGTCAGCCATGAATGTCAATTTCAAACTTTTCCGAGGAGTTTAGTTGCGATAACACCAGGCTCATTGATTAATTAGAATATTAATTTTCAACTGGCTGCCATTTCATCATTTATATCTATTACAACACACCATTCACATTAATACTCTTTATACACGTAAATGAAAAACAAAATGTCATTATATCCGGGCCATTGATTCCGATCAACGTGCGAGGGGGTTATTGTTCAATTGATGATTGTTACACTACATTTTGATAATGTATACTACCCTATTTATCATCATTATACTGGACCATTTGCTACAAAATATGATACGAATTTTCCGTATAATTGGCAAAGGGCACAGTGTTTCAATTAACAAAATAGACCTACGAGCTATCCATTGTGTGAAATTTATTTGTTACAATGCATTAATGGCAATAATACGATATTGTTTTATTATACCTGGACCATTAATTGCGAAAAAAAAATTGATACTAATATTCCGCAGAATGAGTCATTGGGTCTTTCATCTCTCTTGTTCTCCCTTCCCTTTTATCTACTCTCTTCAATATTCCTTCCTTTGTTTCTTAAGGCTTTCTCTTTCTTCTTTCTTTGTTTCTTTCTTCTTTTTTACCTTTCTTTTGTATCTTTTTTGTCTCTCTGCCACTTCATTCATTTTGCCGACTGGGGCATGAATTTGCCGACTTTATGCGAGTGAACGTGAATGTCTTGCCCAGGCGTGGTTCTAGAGCGAAAATTTTAGGGGGCTATAGGGGGGCTTGGCGGAAACATGCGTGGTAGCGAAGCGACCGAGCGGGGGGACAAACTAGTTACGATTGTTTTAATTTGACAGGGTTTTGTGAAACACCATTATTATAATCATAAGAGGTATACCAGTCCAAAATGTGCACAAGCTTATGAAATTTATGATGCTTGGTTCTTTTGTATGGAGTTCTCAGCTGGTCAGCCATGAATGTCAATTTCAAAATTTTCTGAGGAGTTTAGTTGCGATAACACCAGGCTCATTGATTAATTAGAATATTAATTTTCAACTGGCGTGCCATTTCATCATTTATATCTATTACAACACACCATTCGCATTAATACTCTTTATACACGTAAATGAAAAACAAAATGTCATTATATCCGGGCCATTGATTCCGATCAACGTGCGAGGGTGTTATTGTTCAATTGATGATTCTTACACTACATTTTGATAATGTATACTACCCTATTTATCATCATTATACCGGACCATTTGCTATAAAATGTGATACGAATTTTCCGTATAATTGGCAAAGGGCACAGTGTTTCAATCAACAAAATAGACCTACGAGCTATCCATTGTGTGAAATTTATTTGTTACAATGCATTAATGGCAATAATACGATATTGTTTTATTATACCTGGACCATTAATTGCGAAAAAAATGATACTAATAATCCGTAGAATGAGTCATTGGGTCTTCCATCTCTCTTTTTTCTCCCTTCCCTTTTATCTACTCTCTTCAATATTCCTTCCTTTGTTTCTTAAGGCTTTCTCTTTCTTCTTTCTTTGTTTCGAGCGGGGGGAGGGTGTGGGAGAAGAAAGGGGGCTTCTTGCGTTCCGTCAAAACTGATCTTTTTTTCTTTTTCCCTCTGTGACTGGTCCTCGTTCATATTTTCTGCTCTTAACTTCTTATTATAATGACTGTATCGTGTGCGTCATCTTTGACGATATCCTTTGCTATCGCCTCGAATTTCATTGTTAATATAAATTCATTATTAGAAGCAAATAATCAAAGGTAGCGGACTTCTGTTCAAAGCAAAAAGGTTAAAACTCAATGATAAACGGAACTTAAACCAGTATATAGCAAAATGTTAAGAAATTATATTCCAAATAATAATTGCCCATCATTCATTATTATTAATAAACTGAAATATAGATACTGTGCACTTCAATCTTCCTATAGGGAGTCATATATGTTTTATATATCAAGCGGAATATGTCGGAAATAAAGAATTTATTATAAAAGCAGTGACTTCACATGGTATCTGCTACATCTCACCATTATTATTTTTTTTTTCACCTGCCATTTAAGACTCAAACATGAAGTATTATTAATTCCTGATGAAATTTACTAGTGTGGAAATTCTCGCCATTCTTGATTTTTTGTTTCTTTTCCCAGTGCCAAAATGAATGTATTAAATAATTTATCATCTTAACAAACAACTAAGCCATGAAATAAAATGAAGAAAGAAGAATACAGATATTTGGCACAATTTGTTATTGTTGTCGTGGTCCTTTTTCTTATTCTTCTCCGTGTCTTCTTCTTTCTTCTTCTTCTTCTTCTTTCTTCTCTTTCTTCTTTCTCCTCGTTCTTCCTCCTGCTTCCTCCTCCTCCTTCTTCTTCTTCTTTCTTCTTATCCTTCCTCTCGTCTATCCTTCTTCTCTTCTTCTTTCTTCTTCTTTTCTTCTTCTTCTTCTTCTTCTTCTTTCTTCTTCTTCTTCTTCTTCTTCATTCGTCTCGTCTTCTTATTGTGCTTCTTTCTTCTTCTTAAGGTTTTTTTTTTTTATTCCTCTTTTCATTACAACCCGGTGAAGGTTTTGACTGAGCAATTTTTTCTCCCGAGCTTTGAGATTTGTGTACAGTCTCTCGTTCTTTGAAATTTTCATGATCGCTTCAAACAATCTTTTTTTTAAAATAATCTTTATCTACGAAACGAATAGTAACTTAGAGTACATTGCAATCAATTCTTACTTTCGCCTAATAATACAGTATTGCATCATGTTCACAATCAGACTGCAGCACTGGAGATAATGTGGCAGAAAAGGGTTTTATTTTCAGCACAAAAGGGCACAACAGAACAAACAATCACTAATTCATGATCACAATATTAGCGCATGATGATAAGATGAACAAGGTTTTTATCAAGCTCAAATGTTATAACTACATCTGGATGCATCTCCTTTATTTGTATATCAGTATAAGCAAGAACTTTTCCCCTTTACTATCATGACATTTGTGAGCCGCTCCGACTCAAGGGGACAAAAGTAGCTACAAACGAAATCACAGAAAACGCAAAAAATAACCCAAACCACTATTAAGGTTAATTTGTTTATTTTTAGTTTTGAAAATTTTGATACGTATTCTTACACAAATGTGTGAGTTTCAGCTATGGGATCGAATTCTAAATCCCCCCCACCCCAAGCGATTTTGTAAACCCTTTTGGATGGGTGAAGTTCTCGTTCAGGCGAACGATTGTCCTAACTGGGTTGCTAAGGACGATACGTCACGTGACATCGTCACGCGCCATATTTTCAGTATCTATCTTTTTCACAGTCAGTAAACTTAGTGTGTGACTGTAATGTGTGTACATGTGATGTCTATTTTTTTAAAATCAAACAACGTGAATTAAAACAAGTTCAAAGTAGCGTTAGCATGGGAGGGGAATAGCTATATTCCGTCTTAGCACTCATGTAAAAGTTAAATACACTCTTTTTTAATTCCCCCGGGACCACAATCAAATGCCTCGAGTGTCCCATGCTTTAAAGAACACAACATTCCATACTTTTGTTGGTGGTTGACGCAGTAATTATTTCGAATTCTCTCTTTTATTTCGGAATGGTAAAAGGAAATTTTATAAACAGAAATACCTAATCTAGTTCTCTTTCAACAATCCAATGCAGATCCCAACGCAGATTTATTTAAAGTGGGAGTTGTGAATTATTTTCAGCCCCCCCTTTTTTTTACATTGGCACGCATGTCAGATTTGAGATAATTAAAGGATGTGTCATGCCGACACTGGAAACAGAGAGCGTTCGTTCTTTCATATTAGTTTGTTTGAATGCTGGTAAAGTGGGTCCGGACTATTGAAACAGAAACTATAGGCCCGCGCAGCGTGTCATGGTATTGACATGACAGTACCAAAGAGAGGACAGTACAGAACAGTACCAAAGAGAGGATAGATCTCGATCGTACTCACCCTCCTTCTCAAATTCTTCCTGGTATCGATCGCCTAGCCCTCGCCGAGTCCATTTCTCTTCAATTGTCCATCGAAGAAGTCGATCGCATACGAATGCCGATGCAATGTCACGACATCCATCAACAGCAGACAACAACCAACATCCTCCTCAACCTGAACAGTTGTGTACCCTGAATGTCATTCACCTCAACTGGAACTCAAACCACCCTTCAGGAAGCTGGTACTCTAGACCCATCTCTGAATGCTTCTTCATCTACTCTGATGACTTATTATCTCGGATTCGTCATCATCAACACCTAGACGACGATATATCTGCAATCTCGCTCGTCTCCCAATCCAAGGGTAGTGGGTTCAAGCCCAGCTACTGCCCGGCACGTCGAATGCCCTTCAGCAAGGCATTTTTATCCACACCGCTGCTCTCTACCCAGGTGTATAAATGGGTACCCGGTAGGATGGGAACGTTTATGTTGAATGATAAGCATGTGCGCGCCTGTAAAATGGCGACTGGCTGGAATGCTCCCTAGGGAGTGGAGAGTGAGCACTATAAGTGCTGGATTGAATTAATGTGTCCAGTACCGGGGTAATAATAATGTGTAAAGCGCTATGATACTTTGTGGATAGCGCAATATAAGAACCCATTATTATTATTATTATTATTATTATTATTATTATTATTATTATTATTATTAATTAAACAGATTATCTCAAACCGGCATTAACCCTCCCGATGGAAATTCGACGTCAACCTCTAAGAGGACGACGATTCTTGTGGCAGTTGAACCGGTTTATCATACAAAATGACATCCTGTATCGCACCAAGAAGGATGTGAAAAACACCTTCTTCACAGTACTTCAGGTCACTTCGCTGCCGAAAAAAACTCTTTCCAGAGCTGAAAGTACCATGTATTGGCCGTTCATGCGAACCAACATCGTCGACCACTGTGAATCTGTCATGCATGTGAATCTTTTCGAAACCCAAAGGCACCACTACAGAGCGTGTCAACATAATACTATCCCCTCCAGATGGTCTTCGCTGACATTGCTGAACTCCCTACATCGTCAAATGGCTACCGGTACATCCTCGTCATCGTCGATCATTTCACGAAATATTATATCAACTGTTATGCAATGAAAGATCAGACTGCAGCAACGATTTCAAAGTTCCTATTCGAGGATTACATCAGACAGCACGGTGCTCCTGATACCATTCATACAGACCAAGGTCGTCAATTCGAATCATCTCTCTTTCAACAACTCTCCAGTGAATTTGGTATCAAGAAAACTCGCTCATGCCCCTACCATCCGCAAGGTGCTAGAATTGTGGAAAGAGTGAACCATGTAGTCAAAGATCAATTAGCTAAGTACATCTCGGATTTGCGATTTGACTGGGATCAACACCTAAAACAGTAAAAGTTGCATACAATACAACCGTGCATTCCTCTACTGGCTTCACTCCCTATTCATGCTACATGGAAGAGAAGCTCGTCTGCCACACTCTCTTCCTCATCGTACTGATGTTCCACCGACTGTTCCTCCACATCACTATGTACAAGACTTACGATCTCGCTTACAGCCAGCATTTCAACATGCAACAACACGTAATGATCAAGCTAGACTGCGGCAACAGTCAACATACAACAAGAACAAGAGAGACATACAGTACCAAACAGGAGACCTTGTGTGGGTAAATAATACAGCAATGAGTAGAAAAAACTTGCTGCAAACTGGAAAGGACCCTACAGGGTTTTTGTCTTCATCCGAATCTGATGCTACAGTCAAACTCCAAAGCTTGATGGGTAATGAACGGGAAGAGAAGACGATTCACAAGAACCGCATCAAACCATATCGATCTGAATTGGGACCCAAACCAAGAAGCAAAACGGGAAGATACACGACACAACCCAATCTGGCGCACCATCATCCTTACTTCAATCATCCAGAGTTAGTTACACCTCACCCTACCTTCACGCCACTATCTGGTTCCCTCCCACCCCAATGGAGTGGACCCCAGATAATTCACCCTTTTGTGCCTTTCTTCTATACTGAGGGGCCATGTCATCCCCCTGGTCAACCCCCTGGTCAACCCCCTGGTGGAGACGTTCAACCCCCTGGTCAACCCCCTGGTGGAGACGTTCATCATCCTGGTCAACCCCCTGGCGAAGATGGTACCCAACCTGCCCAAGTCGTTCAACCCCATCGTCAGGACGTTCAAGAAGATGTTCAACCTCCGGGCCAACTCCCTGAACGCACAAGATCTGGCCGTTTGATAAGAAAACCCGTGAAATATACAGATTTTGTTGCATAGATGTAAGAACTTGCAGTGTTTTTTAACTGAGCCGTCAATTTTATTTTCATTGAATTTTTAATCATACCTCCAAAGTGGTAGAAAGATTCAAAGTAGAATCAAATTCAAATTTAAGTTTCGTCCATAATTTTGTACATAATTCATTTTTGGAAAGGAACAAGAGTGAATTTGTGATGGCCACTCAAAAAGTATGATGCATTTTGCATTTAACCTAAAATTTTTCTGTATTGATTGAAATGTATATTTTTGGATATGCATTAAGTAGTATAATCCCTGCCAAATCAAGATACAGACCAATTTTGCTTAATTTCGATTAAACACAAATACAATTGCATTTATTGTAATTATAAATTTATTTATTTATTTATTTATTTATTCAAGGTATAGGCATAAAATATCTCCCTTTGCAGCCGAAGGGCCGAATTGCGGGAGTTTACATACAAAGTGAAATTAGATATAAATACAATAATTATATTAAAACAATAGAACTTATGAACTATACAGTTGCAAAGTTAAATTTCACAAGAAGAAATACAACAAATTATTACAAGAGAAATGTCAATACACAAATTCATACAATACAATAACAAGTAATTGATGTTATTTCGCTAAAACTAATTAATAGGAAGAGGTAATTTGAACCAGAATATGTTAGAAATTACGTCTAAACCTCAAGTATATTGCACAATGGAAAAAATTGAAACAAAAATCACCACCCACACACAAAAACACACTCAAATACACACGTCAAGTTCATACTCGACCACAAACATAATACATACACATACATACACACATATATGCATATACACAAACCCACTCAAACACACACACACGCACACACACACACACACACACACACACACACACACACACACACACACACACACACACACACACGCACCGCCACGAACGCACGCACACGCACACGCCTACGCACGAACGCACACACACACACACATGCACACGCACGCACGCACGTACGCACACACACACACACACACACACACAGATACACACACACATCACACCACACCACACACATACACATAAACACACACACCACACACACCCACAAACACACATACACATACTCAAATATGTTTACATTACTGTATACATTGGCATAAAAATCCTCTACTATAGAAGTGTGTATACATAAAGAATTGCTACAAAGCACTTTTGAATCTAGCTGCATATCTATGATCCGGCAGGCATTATACATTATTTAGACATGTTGCATTATGATGTTTTAATACAGGGTCGAACACAAATATTCTTTTGGACAAATTACCTAGTTGGTTTTGCTTGCCTTTTTGAGCAAGATGGTCATTTTAAATTGCATCAATCTTAAAACGGTTTTATTACTTTTTCGGACAAAAAAATTGAGTTTGTCATGTATTTACATATAGAATTGACAACTTTTCCATTCATTCAAATCAACAAAATTGATTTTTATGAAGTTTAGCTCACATTCAAGTTTACCTGTTTTTTGGTAATAGAACAAATACTAGTATTGGTGTTCGCCCCTGTATTATCCTTTGGAAATCTGTGTTTTGTGTATATAATTACATTTTAATTAAGCTAAAAATGTAAAACTGACAGTGTTATAGTTGTGAAGTAGGTAAATCGGTAAAAAACATAAAAAGAAGACCTTTATAAAAAATAATCGTGGCATTTTTTCATTCAAAGAGCCACTTTAAAGTAATTTTTGGTGAAATACGAAATGCATGTCTGCCATCTTAGTAAAATTTTATCAAATTTGGTAAGAGTTCTTTTGTCATTTAGAATACGAAAACAAAATTTAAAGAGTGTTTTCGAAGTTTATACAGTTTCAAATTCTACTGTGATTTTGGATAATTTTGGAAGAAGAAATACGTTCAGTTTTCGGAAAAGGAGTTTCTTTTTGTGTCATATTAGTACGATTTTTTTTAATCTTAAAGAGCTGGCAGATATGTATTTCAATGTGATAATGTATTTCGATGTGATATTTATAGAATATCATGTGTCTCTGATATCTCACGTGTCAAATATTGGCTTTTCAAGAAAAAAAAATCTGTTATACAAATTTAAAAAGATAGCAAACACACAATTCCTAATGGGTTTCATTGCGAAAATAAAAACGTTTTAAGCTTTTTAAGGTGAAATATCAGAGATGCATATGTTTAAATTATAGTATTTTGACAATTTCAAGAAATATGGAAATTTATTTTCTTTTAATAATATAAAAATGAGACCATTTTTCACTGTAGGGGAAGTTTGTGTAAGGGTCTAAATTGTATTATATTATTTGCTCAGAATTATTTTCACAGTTACTTTCTTTCTTCATCATTCTGCCCACAACCTCCATGTTTGAATATTCATCATTTTATTTACATACTCATCTATGACCTGAGGTCATTTCCATTTCATATAATGTTCACCTTCTTATTGCACAGTTTTTCAGTTACTAATCTGCCACGCCTTAGTTTCCCTCAGTTCTTATCTTCACCCTCCAGCACACATGTACATGTTCTTTTGTTCCATCCTCATTAATTATTTATAACATAATCTTACCACATGTCACCCCATGCACACTCTTTAGTTTCATTGGTTAGTTTTATATTTAACCTCTGCTCTCTAGATATTTCTGTTCTCTATTGGTTCTTTTGGATTGTATTTTTATGCAAATTGGTTTGAGTTGACTTGTAAAGTATCAGTTGGAAAATAAATCAGTTTTGCGTTGGTCTTCTAAGTTGTCGGACGTTTCCTGAGTTGTGTTATTTATTTTGTCTTTTCCGTGGTGGTTTGCAACATGTCTGATTCTGTTTAAAGAGAATTGGGGTAGTTTGGTTTCCTTTAAAATATCATTATTTCCAATTTTACAGTATTAATCCCCTGTCTGTAGAGAGCGAATAAAACTTCTTTTGTTGATGGACTATCCGGCGTCATTGATTTGATTTACAATTGAAAAGCATTGACTGAAAACAGGGTCGATGAGAAACTTGCATACAAACACTATAGTACACAAGTTATATGCATACGCCTTGTACATGTATTTTTTTTCTAGTAGTTGAATGATTTTTTAAAATCCCCACGCATTTCGAATACACGTGTAATTAGAGATCCGGTATTCATCACCGATATCTTCATAATGCCTGAATACCTATTGAGGAATACTTCCAGAAACAGCTCTGCCAGGTGAAAAACAGTCAACTGTCACAATGGGCCGTATGCATAAAAAAGTGCCATTGCTTGTAAGGAATTGCTTCAAGCACCAGCAATTGTTGTCAAGCAAAATCAAGCTCATGCAACAGGTGAAAGAAATTGCTTAAAAACGTATGCATAAAAAGAACCTTTTCCTTGTTCTGACAAGACTTTGCTTGGGTTTTTTCAAGCTCCTCAATACCAGCTTGAGCGCTTTTGCATAATTATGACATTCGAGTTTAAAACATGTCCATGCTCGTATTTAGACCAAACCAAAGCTGCACAAAAGGAGAATAAATCAAGAAATACTATTGCTGGTATATCAAGAAAAAATTGGGGGGAAATATTTCAGGCAGGGGGTCAAAGATTTAACTCAATCCTGGAGGTACGTTGCGTCTTTCAAAATGTACGTTGACCGCGAGTTGTGAAGATGGGAGGCTTCTTCCCACACGTATTTGGCTCGTGCGGATCTGGCCTTTGTTGTTGTTCGCACCGCCGTGACGTTGCTATTGTATGGTTGTGGAGACCTTTAGGAATTGCTCATGAATAGCAAGCAAACGGTTTGAACACAAGCAAAATGTTATGCATACGAAAAAAAGCAATCGCTTGAAATCCATCTTTGGCTTGTAGGATGTTAGCAAGTGTTTTTATGTATACGGTCTATTACTTTCATGGGAGCACAAAGGTGGGTTTCGTATAATGTATTAAAATATTACGCGTGAGAGGAGAAGCATTTCCTGTCATGGGAGTTACGAAAGAATTTATGGATGTTTCTGTGACTATCGACGAACGATTCTACTGATTATTTCCGGAGTGTATGATGGTTGAAATCAATTTGCATATTCTGTTTTTGTCATTCCAGACAAACCTGCAAACCTCGGGCAAACTATCAGGTTGTCAAGAACAACCTTTGTTTCCAAATGTTTTTGCAGGCAAGCAAGAATCTGTGTTTGCAAGCAATTCCTAATTTTTATGCATATGGACTCAAGCAAAAGGCTAGAAAAAGCAATTACCATTTTTTTATGCATACGGCCCAATGCAGGAAACTTGGAGAGGTTATAATAAGAAAAAAAAAAAGAGGAAAAATATATGTATGAAATTGGGGGATCGATTCTGAATGACAAACTCCCCAAGACCGTTTGTGTGTATTCATGCACTGATTCCTCATGAGTAGCGCTTTGACATATTGTTTTTTTTTTTTTATAATGAACTGATTTTTAAAATCCTCACGCATTTTAGACACAAGGTGTAATTGGGGGTCCGGTATTTATCACCAATATCGTCATAATGCCTGAATAGCTTGAGTTATATTTCCAGAAACAGCTCCGCCAGGTGATAAGCTAACTGTCACAATACAGGAATCTTGGAGAAGTTATCACATGTAGACAAAAACGGAAAAATATATGTGTGAAATTCCCATCCCCCAATTACAATCCCCCCCCTCCCTGACGGTCGATCGATGTGTATTCATACATTGGTCCTCCAATAACTTAATGGGAGGGGGGGGGTGCGCAAACCTTTTGCGGCCCAAAAAAAAATCGCGACAACATACACAACCAAAAAGTCGCTCAGTGAAAATCTTCGAACCCAATGCGCAGCAATTAAGTGACAAAAGAACATTCCCATTCCCCAAAGAAATTTACATCGTGGCACTTTCAAATGGACACAAACCATCAATACCTTCACTGAGTACTAATTAAGATAATGAAGCCATAATATAAATAGGCCTGTTTGCTTCAGAAAACAAGACATCCGTATTTTGTCATGTAAGTTTATAAACTCCTCAAAAAAAGTTTGGAAATCTGAATTTGATCGATTATCTCCCTTGTCATAGAAATAATCAATGCGAGCTTGGTATCATCGGAAAGACTATTTGATTTTCTTAAAAATAATACCCTACTTCTTGTGATTATGCCATCAAAGAAAAGGCAGTTTCTTAAAATGTGGTGTAAAGTGACAATTGGAAAGCTGCAAAATGACCAAAGTTCGCTAATAACTTTGGTCATTTTGCAGCTTTTCAATTTACACTTTACAACACATTTTAAGACACCGCCCTTTTCTTGATTGCATAATCATAACAAGTAGGGTATCATTTTAACGAAAATCAAATGATCTTTCTGATGATACCAAGCCTGCATTAATTATTACTACGAAACGGGAGATATAATCAATCAAACACAGATTTCCAAACTTTGTGAGGAGTTATATTTTATTCAGGAAATTTATACCTCAGTATAATGCTTAAAAGAAGTTGAAAATAAAATACACAGTGGTTTTTGGTGCTTTGACGTATGTTTCTTTTTTCGATAATTGACTGATTAAAAAAAAACACGCACATCACGCATTTTAGATACAAGGTGTAATTGAAATGTTCCTTGAAGGAAGTAGTTTAGCAATTAAGCTCAAGACTTTTTACGGTTCACCATGTGAAATTTCTTTCTAGTGAGATTGTTAGCCCTTAAAAGGGCTGTTGTTGTATAGAGTATGAAGAACTCGACGTTTCAGACAGGCTGACTATCCATCTTCAAGAGTGAACCAGACTGTGGTGGTGGTTGCGCTTAATGGCGACCCCAGCCAAATTAGACTACTCACGCCAAAAAACTACTGAAAAGTTCTAAAAGTTCTAACAAAATCTGCGCTCATGTTCGCCTGTAGGGGCGGTTGTCGCAGTTATTATCGGCTTTTATTTCGCCGTTTTGGGGGCAACTATATTTTGGAATGGTATTTTTCACCATTATGGTAGTTGTTTTATACGGCTTATGTTGGTTTTGCCGTTTATATTTTTATTAAGTACTCAGATATTTGTATGGTTTATCAACACCATTTATAATGAAGCTTTAATGCTTGTAAATATTACGGCTTATAATACGCCGTTCCAAGTACTGGTACTTAGGTACGGTAGTTGAAAAAGTAGAGAGATAGAAAAGATTGGATAGGGGGATTTCTTTCATTTTTATTTGGGAGTTCATTCCATATGCTGCCGCCACCACGATCTCTCGGAGGCGGAGATAAACACAGCTTCTGGTTTTGAGTGAGTTTGTTAGTAATGAAGAATCCATCACCATTTGTTAGTATTGTGCTTTTTTGTGTTTTTTGTATTATGTAGTTCTTTGTATATTTTGATATTTTAACACAAGAAAGGGGAAAGGATAGAGAGAGCCCTAAATCAAAGCAATCATACTTCACGTTCGTTACGCACTCAGACAATCATTCGACATTTTCCCCACACGAGCGCCACCGCTATATATACACGTTCACATCCAATCACCCTCGGCAATCTCACGGAACTAAAACAAAGTTCCGTGGGCAATCCCCCAAAAGGCGCCCCCTAATCTCTAAGGCCGACAGAAGAGAGGGCCAGTATGCAAATATCGTGAAGTTCGTGTCAATCGATATCGGGTGATTCTCAGAGCTGTGACTACAGCCAGCCACGGAGTGCGGTCACTCCGCAACCACTGCATACACAAAAGGGGCCCTCTACGACGAGTGACACTGCGTTAGTAAGATGAGTGCAGTTTATTCTGGAGAGGTTTCAAAGTTCAATTAGGTCGCATCTAGTGCAAAAATCTATAAATCGTGATACAAACCAGTTTGTTTTACAAACTGTAGAACAAGTTTTGCCTGTTCTGTATTTGGGGTAAGAACTTGTTTCAGTGTGACTGAGTTAGTTTTCAGTTTTGTTTTGAGTTGTTCCCGTTGTCTTGCCCATAAGGGACACTGGATGAGATAGTGTTCAACCGTTTCCGGTTGATTGCATGAGGAACACAACCCGGTTTGGTGACTACCTATTGTTTGTAGGTAGCTGTTTAGCCGAACTTTGCCGAGGAGAAGTCTGTGATAGACAATCTCATCTCGGCGATTTGAAAGATTGAAAGAAATTGCTGGATTGACTGCAGTCACAAATTGATAGAAAAATCGACCTTTATTTGAACTTTGCCACCTCTCCTGCCATTTGTTAGTATAACTGTGCTTTAGAAGTGAAAATGTTTCAGACCTGTTCGGCTTCACTGTTACGTCCACTCCCGATCTTTTTAGGGCGAGTTTTGCGAGATTGTCGGCCATTTCGTTCCCATTAATTCCGCAATGGGAGGGAATCCAAACAAAGGAAATATTGGTGCCATTATGTCTTAGATCTCGTATTAGAAGAAGTATCTCTAAAATGAGATTTTGCCGGTCATTTGGGAATTTTTGAGCATTTGAAGTGTACTCAAAGAGTCACTACAGATGACCGCACTTGGTGGCCGGTGTGTTTGAAGCCACGTGAGAGCGAGAATAATGGCGACCTGCTCTGCACGGCAAACAGAGATATTTGATATCCGGGCCGATTCGGATACATTCAAATTTGGGGTCCAAAATGCCGCACTAGTTCGATTTGTCACAGGATCCTAGGATCCATCCGTGAAGATTTGTAAATCACGAAAGAAGTGTGAATTCACGAATTCTAAAGAGACTTGTTTGAGATATTCGGGGTGATCGTTTTTAGTGCAGATTTTGTGAATTTCGAAGTGGATCAGGGGGACGTACAAGTGCCAAGGGGGAACAGGGGAGAGAGAAACAGTTTCTACTTCCTGAATTTGAGAGGCGCGAAGGGCAAATGGTTCTTTGCCCTCCTGCACGGTTAAGTTGATATTCCAGCAATTCGAGCAGGCAATTCTCGTCTTGGTGAGATGGTTAAGATAATTTGACGCAGCGTATTTTGTGAAGGCGTCAGTAAAAGTTTTGTCTTCGAATTTCGAGCGGTGGTTCCCGCAAGGACAAAAGGCTTCAAAAAAGATGTTGTGCGGGGCACCGGTAAAAAAATTTTGAGACTATATTGAAATCGAAATATTTTGCCTAACAGTGTTTTGATGCATGAGGGTAAACGATCGAAATCGTAAATCCAAAAGGACGGGCCGGGAGAGAGCTCGTGTAGAGCAGAAAGAATGTTTTGTGTCAGCACCCGCACGTTTGTGCCGTGACACATTTTAAATATTAAGTGCGTTTTGTGCAAGAGGTTTCAATCTTTTGGATATGAATTCCCTCCAAGTATCTTGTATGTCAATCAAAAATGACCCGAGAAAATTTGAATTTCTTTCCAACTCAAGGGTTTTGCCAAATTGAGGGATAAATTAACTTCCCAATATCGGGTTGTTTTTGTAAAAAAAACAATTTTGGAATTTAGTTTTCGGAAAAGTTTTAATTTTCGCATTTTTACTCGCAATTGTAAAGTGAAGGTAAGTCTTCTGATTTTTGATAAAAGACAAAATTTCAAATTTGTACATTTTTCTTACAAGAGGTCATCATCTTGTGTAGGGAAACTTTGGAATTTTGACAAAGTGTCCAACTTGATCATTAATGAAAATAATTGAAAAGGATGGGCTGATAACTGCTGCTTGCGGCAAAGCCCCGTTTTGTTGGTATGTTTATTTGTGAAAGAAGAGTCTTCAACTCTAACTTGAAAAGAACGTTCCCCATCAAAAATGTTTGAACCAAACGAAGGAAGTTACGCATGGCGATTGCTTGCAATTTGGAGTAAAAACTCTCGTGCAAGTACAGTGGTCGAAAAGCTTCTGGAAGTCGAGGAAAGATTGCGACCGTAATAAAATCCTTTTGGCTAAGATTTTTTGAATGTCCGTATCAAGCGGACAAAAAATGGTCCTAAAAGCTCTTCTTTTGGAACGCCGCTTGATGGGGAGAGATAACATTGTATTTCTCCAAATACCAAACTAAACGTTTTGTAACCATTCTCTCCATTATTTTGCAGAGAGTGCATGTAAGAGACACAGGTCTGTAGGACTCGGGACCTCTTTTGTTTTTCGAAGCTTTTGGAATGGGCACCACAATGGCATGATGCCACGATTTTGGCAGGGTGGAGGCTGGTTTCCCATATCAAATTGAATAAGTCCAAAAGAATGCATTTGGCTTTACTATGCAGGTTAGAGATAAGTGGCTTAGCTATCCCGTCTTGACCCGGGGTTGAAGAATTTGAACTGTCGATTGCACAACTGAGTTCCTCCATTGTAAACGGTTCGTTCAATGGATCGCAGCTATCTCCTTGTTTGACGGAGTGCACTTCAGGTATTTCGTCAGCCGGTGTGCAGTCGGCCGTACCCATAGAAATAGAAAAGTAGTAAGCCAGGACGTTGGCTTTTTCGCTATTGTTAGTGATAATTTGGTCGTTAAGAAAAATCGGCTTGTTTTTGTTAGCCGAGATATCAGAATTTGTTATGGAACGAATTTTCTTCCACACGTAACCAATGGGTGATAAACGATTCAATTTGTTGCAGAAATTTACCCAGTATTGGTGTTTAGCTTGCCGGATGGTACGTTGTACAATCGATTTAGTATGTTTGAATTCGATCAAATCGTCGATTTGTAACGATTTGATAAATTTTCGTTTTGCCCTATTGCGTATTCGAATTGCAGAATCGCAGTCAGCGTTCCACCAAGGGTTAGGAGGTTCTTTCCCTTGCTTTTAGGAATGGAAGCGTCAGCTGCATTTTTTTATAAAAGTGGTAAAATTTGTGTAAAATTTTTCGACATTAACGTCTGCGATATCACGGGAAGAAATTTTCCCGGTTTCGTTTGAATACTTTTCCCAATTTGCTTTGTAAAAAGACCAATTTGAGGTCGTGTTTGGGAGATGTTCAGCTTGTGGGGCTGGATCTCCTTTGAAATTGGCAGTAATTAAAATAGGAAAATGATCACTTCCCAATTTGTCATTTAAAACCTGCCAATCGCATTTTGGTGCCAAGGCAGGTGAAACAAGTGTTAAATCTAAACATGAAAGGGTCCCATTCGCCGGGTCAAGGCGGGTAGGTTCACCGTTATTAAGATAAATAGTGTTATAGTATCAGACATAAATTCCTCGACTATTCTGCCATTTTTATCAAGCTGATTGCTCCCCCAAATTGGATTATGACTGTTAAAGTCACCACAAATAAATTACTTACCAGAAAAATTTTCTAGTAAGCTATTTAGCGTTTTTCGTTGGAGTAAACCTCCACAGTGATAAAAATTTACTATAAGACAAGAAAAATTTGAAATTGTTAGCCTAACTTTTTGGAATTCTGACTCAGCGGGGACAGAAATAATATCAAAAGAAACAGATTTGTGGACATAAATTGCACATCCCCGCGGAGGGTTTGCAATCTATTCTGATATACGGCAAAATAGTCTGGAATTTCGAAGGGCAAGTCGTCGCGCAACCAAGATTCTTGAATGCAAATGACTTCGGGATTGTACGAAAAGGATCTTAAAAAGTGTAACAGCTCGGGGCCGTTATGTCGTAAACCCCTAGCATTCAATTGTAGAATTTTGATGCGCGAAAACACGGACATTTACGTTTCTGCCGTGCGTAACATATTGAAAATAATTTCGGGGTCTGCTTTAAAACTGTACGCTAAGCGTGCAGATTCGCAGACGAGTTGAATCTTGTTGCTTTTTGTTGCCGACTTGCCTTCAAAATGTCTGTGATTAATGATAAGGCAGATGAATGAAATGAGCTGATTTAGTTGTAGAGAAGGAAAATCCGACTCTAAAGTTTGCGTCTGCGCTTCTACGGTTCGTTTTTTGGGCGGGGCTGGAGCTGACGGAGGCGGGATTGGAGTCGGGGTAGCCAAAACAAGTGGGGAAGGTTTGGGTTTTTCGGAATTACGCGATTTGTTGCGTTGGCGCAAATTTTCGCGTTTTGGCAGCGGTGTTAGTTTAGCGGGCTCGGCGGCCGGCTGGATATTTTGTTGGGTAGCAGGCTTAGCAGCCACACGCTTTGCCGCTTCGGCATATGAGATATTGAAAATGGCGCGCTGGGTTTGAATTTGGCGCGCTTTTTTGTATTCTGTGCAGCCTTGATGTGATTACCCCCACAACGAACGCATTTGCGAGACTCCGGGGATGCTTTGCAGTCTTTGAGTTTGTGTGCTTTCCCGCAGCGAACACACCTAATTTGACTTCGGCACACGTCTTTGTTGTGGCCAAAGCGTTGACAATTATGACAACGAAGAACGGGCGGAATGAATTTGGAAACTTTGAATAGTTGGTAACCAACTGATATACGTGGCGGGAGTGTTTTGCCTTTGAATGTCAGGCAAACCGCGGTGGTAGGAACTAGTTTACCATCGACCCGCTTTTGTATCCTGCGGGCCGAGGTGACCTCTTGGTCGGAAACAACTCAATAATTTCGTCCTCCGTGACTTTGGTCTGGACGCCGACAATAACGCCTTTAATGGCTTGTGAAGGGTGGCGGATTTTTCGACTTTAATGTCGACATTGCAAAGCTGCGTTAACGAAAGAAACGCCGTTTGCTGATTTGCGTTATGGCAGGTGATTTGTAGCGACCTGCCAACCTTTTTGACGCGGGCAACGGATTCGTCCGTCACCTTGTGAATTTCTCTCGCGAGAGAGGTCGGGTTGATTCAAGCCAAGTTTTTCCTTGACTCAATCGGCGAAATAAATACGGTAAATCGCGGTGTCGGGAACGGAGTAGTTTTTGAAACTTTGCTGGGCTGACTGTTTGGTGATTTAGTCGAGCCAGAAGATGAATTACGCGGTCTTTTTTCTCCGCGATCGCGCGGCACAGAGCCCGCAGACTGCGAAGAGGAGGCCATAACGACCTCCTCCTCACTGGACACAGGCATACTGTGCCCTGACAAAATGGATGTAATGAAAGGTGACAAAACCAGAAACTATGCTTACCTTCGAGTAGTATATGGTCAAAAGACCAGGCCGATAAACAGTGAATGCTCGTCGGAATTTGGCCGCCAAAAATATGGCGCGAAACCAAAAGCCTAATTACAAACACGGTCCGAAAAATGTCTGCACGTGCGTCTCCTCCGAGAGAAATTGCAGAACGTTCAATGCTGAACCAGACTGTACTTGTTGTTGTTGTTTGGTTTGTGGCGTGTGCATTCATGGATGAATATTTGCGCCAAAACTTTTTAGAAATTGTAACATTTTGGTAAAATTGTCATTGATGAAAGAGAAAAAAAAATCGTATAAGGATATACAGGTATAAGCCAAACTACATCCTCCGCATTGGCATCTTCTGGTCAGCCCGGCTCAGTGCGTCGAGCAGGCTTCTCAATGCGGCGCGTGCGCATAAAGTGCACTCAATCAATCACAAGCTGCTGAGGGTGCTCGATCAATCACAAGAAGCAGTGGGCGCTGATGTTATTCCACGCCGCACCTAGACCACTCGGATGCACGGATGAGAGAGAGAGGTGACGATTCAATTGTCTTAATGACATAACTACCACCACACAATCCTGAATTTAGCTTAGCAATATGTTACATATTGCCTTCCACTGAATTGTTGCAGGTATGCAAATTTGCTCATTATGCAAATTATGCTGGTGTCATCAATGGATTCCTCGTCATAGAAAACCCTTGAAAAGCTGAGTTATCTTTGTTTTCAGGCTTCCAGTATTAATCTTACCAACATTTACATATTATGCTGATTACCTGATTATGCTAATTAGGCCAATGAAGATAATTAAACAAGTGTGCCGAGGTGGCAACCAAGCTCCAATTACTCCAATACCTATCCTAAAGACGAATAAACAACACAACTTGCACTTAATAACTTTTCCGGGTCACCGACATGGATTCCCATTACCACCTACTGAATTACTCTATGTATGCAAATTAGTTAATTATGCTAATTATGATATTGGAGACACTTGTAGTATTGAAAAATAGATAGTGGTGTCATAAATGGATTCATCGTTATAGAAAACCCTTCAAAAGTTGTGTTATTTTGTTTTCAGGCCTCCAGTATATTAACATATTACACATTATGCTAATTATCTGAATATGCTAATTAGGCCACTTTAAATAGTTGAACAAGTCTGCCAAGGTAGCAACCAGGCTATATTTACTCCAAATGCCCATCTTAAACACGAATCCACAACAATCCTTGTACTAAACAGCTTCCCCCCGGTCATGTACATGGTTTGTGAGACCATCTACTGAATTATTGTATTTATGCAAATTAGCTCATTATGCTAATATGCTATTTAGGACACCTGCATGACTTGAAATTAAAAAGATGTCATAAATGGATTTGTTGTAGTAGAAAACCCATGAAAAGTTATGTTATCCTTCTTTTTAGGTGTTATGCATGAAGATTTACTACATATTTCTTATTATGCTAATTAGCTAATTATGCTAATAAGGCTAACAAAGATAATCAATTAAGTTTTCCAAGGTGGCAACCAAGCTACATTTGCTGCAGTACACATCTTAAACATGAATCAATAAAAACAACGTACTTAACAGCTTTTCCAGGTCACGTACATGTGTTTTGTTACCATCTACTGAATTTCATGTGTATGCAAATTAGGTCATTATGTTAATTATGCTGTTTAGGACATTTGCGTAACTCGAAAATAAAAACTTGTATTGTAAATGGATTCCTCGTCATAGAAAACCCTTGAAAAGTTCTTTTATCCGTGATTTCTGGCTTGCTGAATTAAAATTTAACAATATGTTTCACATTGTACATGTGCTAATTAGGTGATTATGCTAAATAGGCTAATAAGAAAAGATGTCCAAGGTTGTCAAGGTGACAACCAAGCTAAATGTACTTCAATAGCCGTCTAGAACACGAATCACCCGAAAAACCTTGAACTTAACAACTTTTCCAGGTCATGTACATGGCCTATGGGACCGTCTACAGGACTAATGTGTGACTCCGGTTTTTTTTTAAGTCTGTGTATATCATACCAAACATTTTTTTTTTTTAATGACGACGATCTTCATTACTTCCTTCACCATCATCAAGGCCATCATCAGCATCATCAATCATCATTTTCATCATCATAATGATGATGTCGTCGATAATATTGATGATAATCATAATGTCAATAAAGTAGTCATCAGTCTCCGTGTAACAAATCACAATTCATTCATTGGATTATACTCTTATTTTGTGTATTCTATTTCGTTCTGTCCATCAGAAGTGTCTCTGGACGTCCGTCTTGTTGGAGGGAGAAGTGACCACGAGGGTCGAGTAGAGGTTTATTATCAGGGGAGCTGGGGAACTATCTGTGATGATGAATGGGATGACAGAGACGCTGAGGTTGTTTGCAGGATGCTGGGTTATAACTCATCCGTCGTGGGGTCATTCTGTTGTGCAGAATTCGGAGAAGGTAGCGGAGAAATCGTTTTGGACAACGTCGGGTGTACAGGAACGGAAACATCCATCACCGAATGTCAACACGATGGCTACGGGCAACATAACTGTGGACACACTGAAGATGCGGGCGTCAAATGCCTTGTGGAAGGTAAGGAACCCAAGTAATCATCTGGTTTCTAACGACCAGTTTAATGAAGTTGATAAAAGTACTAAATAGTGGAAGAACTAGTAGTAGTAATAATACTTCTGTTACTGCTGCTGGTACTACTATTTAAATAATACTATTAACTATAATCTACTACTATATATTTTTATTTACTCCTATTGATAGCTTTGATGTTAATTGGTGGTATAAATGATAATTTACGGAGAATTTTGAGAACTTGACGATAATGGCGGTCTTGGATAAATTGTAGTGCAAGTATCTATATTCTCCAACGATGATACACCACTGTCCTGGAGCCCTCCGCCATACAGGGCATAAAGATTGGTCCAGGAGCATTACCTCACTCAAAAAAGTGCTGACCAAAGACATGAAAGTCAGGAGGGGTATTTCACACCGGAAGACTCCGTTTCAACCCCCTAAAGAGGACAGTCATAGCAGTCAATCTTTATCGTTTCGCGTATGCTGAACTTCAAGTCTCCTTTTGCGACAAGCGATCAGCCAGTATGAGGAAAACGTAGTTTCCCTAAGAACGTGGGGTCATGCTTGACCACGTTTTCACTTATCATGAACACATCCAAAGTGCAGCAAACAAGTGCTAACATCATCAAGAAAATCCCAGACAACAGCTTTAGGGATTCTAATAGGGAGCCTAATGCCATTCTGGTTGTCAAAGGGAAACCGAAACTCATCTCTCCTGTAGGACTGGAAGGTCATGACTGTCAATATGTCTACCTTGAACTTCCCATCCATGACGACCTCAACAACCCACTAACCACGTGTATAAAGTCTTGTAGACATGCTTGGTTGCCTCTCCTGACGACTAATACCCTGGGACTGAATGACACAGGGCCTGGAATACCACTAACCGGGACCACACCACCATTGAATCTCCCCCAGTAAACCTATGATGGTTGCACCCTTCATGCAAGATTACGAAAACCGATGATGAACAATTGAACAGATCGACATACAGCCGTGCCTCGTGTCCTGCCTGTGACTTTGGCCATCAAGACCAGACACAGGCGTTCAGGCTGGTCTAGGCGTGGGGAGCTAGATACACATCTTAATTGGGGAGATGGAATTCTAAAGCTTAGAACTCAGCTGTTGGAAGCAGAGAAGGGGATGCAATTTTAATTTCTGCCAGCCATGGGCGGAACTCCTTATATCAATTTGTTAAGCAAAAAAATAATGCTCCTCTTTTGCGCAGAGAAATACGAGGTTCCGCACAGGTCATGCATCACTGCTCTTACACCATGCTGTGTAGGAGGAAGCGACGGACTGCTGTCATTGTTCACATTCACACTCGAACGCGTAATAAT
>JZLH01S0139524.1:0-17703 GCA_001188425.1 Eucidaris tribuloides
TCCCTCAGAACCTGGGGAGGAGAGACTTACTGATGATGCTATCAGCATGTTGAAAGAGATGGAGGAAAATGGTGAAGTTGATGGAGGTCTGTCACAAGAACTTTACGGATCGGAGGAAATCACAACTTGGGAGCAGTATTGGGATCGATTCGGACATGGGCTGGTATGGCAAGGATGGGTGGAACGCTACCCACAATTCCTTGGGGCGGATGCGACAGAGACTGACCAATCCACCAGTAGCATGATCGTAAGTACTGAAGACGAGAGTAAAGACTCTGCCATGGAAGTACTATCATGCTTGACTCATTCTCCTAGTGAAAGGAAAAGCAATAAACTGAAGCTAGTAGGAAATGAGGATGATTTTAACCATGTGACCAGTGGTGATGATGTTTATAGAAATGGACAAGTGCAAGTTAACAATGAAACAGATACAGCAGATAAAATTCCTGAAACTGAACGTCTGCCAGTCAAAGCATCATCTAACATTCAAACCCAAAATTTAGACATGGAGCACACCAACACTTTAGGTTGTGTGTCTGAACAGCCCACATCTTGTGCAGATACGGACTCGAAGATGGAAGACATAATTTCTGACAGTATAGAAGGGAAATTTTGCAAGATAATGGAGAAATGGACTCGATGTGGACAGCAGAGATGAAGGAGAGGTGGGAGGAACACACTAGTGAGGTGTACTGGTATTACCATGAGTGGTTCCATGCCTGGCAGGAGACTCTTAAAGAACAAGGTCAGGCTGACACAACCAGGGATCATGTTAAGTCCATAAATGAGCCCTCAGAAAAGTGCCCAAATTATGATGAATGCCAGGAGTTGTGTGAGGATGCATCCCAGAAGGTAGAAGTCACAGGAGAAATTGGTGGCAGCGGTGGGATATCATTACATGTCCTACCTGAGAATGCTGGAGGTGTTGGTGATGTGACCAGGGGAAGTGACAAAAAAGATGAGAGTCCCTTGCAATGTACGGGACTAAGGGAGAAAAGTGCTCTGCAATCAAAAGACATTGAGGGGGTGTCATTACTGAATAGTGGTGGCCAGTCAGAGACCAGGGATACTGGGTCTGGTATGAATGTGATGTATATTCATGAGTCCAGTAAAGCTCATAATTCATGTGATGAAAAACCAAGAAAGCGGAGCACAAGGGCAAAGATAATGAGCATGTGACAGATGAGAGATGTGAGATATCGCGTGAATGTGGAATTGATAAATCACAAAATCAATCAGAAGATGACAATTCTAACTTTGATCCTGTGGCATCCCCAGTTAAAATTCAGGAATCGGGTGGATGCAGGAATAATGAACTTGGCACCCTTCGAGACGGACAAAAGTGATGTGCAACTTCTGACTTCATCGCCAAACAAAAATTGTATCGCTGAAGATTGTGACATCACGGGAGAAGCAGAGCAGATTTATGGTGATGATGAAGATGTGATGAGAGCTATGGGACTGCCTGTTGACTTTGGCAAAGCAGAAGAGAATTCAAAACAGGTATTAAAGATTTGTTACATTTGATTAAGAAATGCAAAGACATCAAATATTAGCTATTTATGATAGTATGTTAAATTGATAAGCAGGCAATATATAATACTCCTGACAGTAAAAGGACAATGGGAATAATATATTGTCATTTGTCATGAAATTGGGAAACACTATACAGTAAATAACTGCAGAACATTGAAAACATGTGAATGAAACATCTACTAGGGGATTTTAGGCAAAAACAACTACATGTTCAACACAGACATTAATGACATCTAGCTGACAACTTAAGGGGGGGGGGCACTGTCATTACAAGGTGTACACCATGCGCGTGTGAAAAAACGAGTAAAAGGGGTTCTTTTTCACGGTCGGGTGATGTACACGTGTACATCGAAAAGGGTATTAAAATCATCAAAATCAGGAAAAAAGGGTATCTTTTCAGACTTGAATACTTGTTTAGGGTATTCTGAGATCGACAGACGATTACTCATTAAAGGTCCATTTTGAAAGTCCATACATGCGCATGGTGTACATCTTGTAATGACAGTGACAACACTGACAGGTACTCTGACAACATAGTTCTGGAGACAAAAGTTGAATTTTGTCATGACAAACTTAACCTCAGGGACTCTTTCAGCCATATGACACTCTTGTAGTCCCAAGACCTGTTTGTACATTTATGCCATTTATTGACTAATGTAAAATGCAAAGTACTGCCCAAACTGACCAGGGGCTGTCTGCAAAACTGAGTGTCTTGTAGGTGATAGGGAGTTAAGAAAACATTTATTGGTTTTAAATGAGATAAATTTTACCGGAGAGGTGTATTTGTTTTCTCATTAGAATAAAGGAGGGGGAAAGAAGAGAAAGCAGAATTCCAAACAGAATGGTACAACTCAGCAAGGGGCTAAATCTGTTCAGATTGGAGGTAAGTACAATCTGTGGGTTGTGTTGCAGATGGGTCCTAGCTTATGTTCCTGGCAGAAGGGGCCTCATCAGGACATTGTCTCTAATTTGAGAAATATTGTCTTATTTGATATTTGGACTTACCAGACTGACATAAGGATGTAAAAATATTCCACTACTTTGATTTCATGTGAAAAGAGCCAATGGTTTTCAAGTTAGAGACAATTCTGCCCTTCTGCCAGGAACATAATGCTAGGATCCTTCTGCTGGACAGCCGACGAGTTAACAAGTTTGAGGAGTAATCTAGTTCTGAAGAGTTACAATGCCACACAGTTTATGATCATTAACATTCTTGTTATCATTATGTGGATATGACCTGTACTATAAATGAGTGATTCAAAAGGTACCTCCATCCATACTAAATGATATTAAAATGGTTAAAGTCAGGAAATAAACCTCATAAAAACAGATAATATATACCAACCATCTTAGATTTGATGATTTTTTTTTCTATTTCTTTTGAAGTATTTCTCTTCGAGTAGTCTCAAATTGGAATATTTCACTTCAAGAAATATGCTTTTGAAATCTTCCATGAAGTAAATGTTGTCTGTGGCTGAAGTGGCCACGAAGTAACAAATTGAAATGTCTTGTCACCCAGTCCACATCTCTAGACTGTAAATATGCAGTGTACATGTAGTACTTTTGTGGTTATATCACGATGATTTGTTCTAACATTTTTCATCTGTGAAAGTTCTGAGAATCATTATGAAGTTGGTATTATTGTAAATCTTCATATTTTTAGGACAGGTGACTGGCAAATTTGGAGAAAGATAATTTAAAGGGAGAAGGAGCCAGCAACTAACAGGCATAAGTTAAGAATTTGAGTTCTTGCCAACCAATCAGATCGCACGTGCACAGGTCTGCAGCTGACCATGCGTGACTGATGCATGCCACCCGACGTGTTAGTCACGCCGTGGTAATGTATGCACTGTTTGAATCGATATGCTCCTCCCCCTAAAGCTGTTTCTGCAAGTTTTATCCTGGGATGAAACTTGCAACTTAAGACGTAAAATAAAGACAAATTAATTTATAGGGCCTTGCTGAGGGTGAGTATCACACAGTACCCCCTATTTAGGTTGTCTTTATCACCATGTACCATAATTCTCACAAAACTCACATTGTCATTTTTTTTTAAACTTATGCCTGTCAGTTGCTGGCTCCTTCTCCCTTTAAAGCCAAAGAGTAGTTTTGGTAAATGGAGAAAATTAATTTTTATCTTATTGTGTCTGTTTAGATACAGTGATAAGATCTTTCAATGCCCTGAAAATTGTTCGCTCTGACACTCTTTTATTGACAAATTTCTCAAAATGTAAAATGTCAGTGGGTGGGGGGGGGGGGGTACCCCAACATTCGCTATATAGGTAATGTACATGTATAGCAACCCTAACATTCACTAAACATGGAGGTAATGTACATGTATAGCAATATCAATGTAGATGTACTTGGTTTAAAAACCAAAATATGTCAGTATAAACAATTATTGGCCACTTCGATGTTGTTATGCTCGCCCGTAAGGGAGCCGGAGGCATTTATGTTTCGGTTTCCGTGCCGTACGTCCGTACGTCCGTACGTGCCGTGGTCGTACGTCGTGCGTCAACTTTCTTGTGAGCAAGATTACTGAAGTACCGCTGGAGGGATTTTTGATGATACTTGGACGAAGGGTAGACCACTAGGCAGGATGAATTGATTAGATATTTGGACAAATCGTCAAGGGTAAAGTCAAAGGTGCAATGTAACTTTGTCTAAAAGCCATTTTCTGCCTATAACTCATTAGGAGTGCTCACTGTTGATCATAACTGTGGTGGTTAGGTTATAAATACAAACAGAAAAAATATTTTGGTAGAGTCAGGGGTCAAAGGTCAAGGTCCAATGGTAAGTCAATGACCGTTTTCTCCAAATTTGTGTTCGGCCTATAACTTCAGGTAGCAGTGCTCACTGTTGATGTAATTTGGTAGTTAGATTCAAAACCAAAAGACAAATATTTTGGTAGAGTCACAGGGGTGAAAGGTCTAGGTCAAGGGTCAAAGGTCAATGACCTTTGTCCCAAAATCTCGTTTTTGGCCTATAACTTCAGTTAGGAGTGCTCACTTTTGATGTAATTTGGTGGTTAGATTCAAAACCAAAAGACAAATATTTTGATTCTACCAGGTCAAGGGTCAAAGGTCAATGAACTTTATCCTAAAATTCCATTTTCTGCCTATGTAAGTTCAGTAAGGAGTGTTCACTGTTGTAATTTAGTGGTTAGGTTCAAAACCAAAAGACAAATATTTTGGTAGAGTCACAGGGGTCAAAGTTCAAGGTCAAGTGTCAAAGGTCAATGAACTTTGTCCCAAAATGCTATTTTCTGCCTATAAGTTTCAGTAAAGAGTGCTTACTGTTGATGTAATTTGGCGGTTAGGTTCAAAACCAAAAGACAAATATTTTTGGAGAGTCACAGGAGTCAACATTCAGGGTCAAGGGTCAAAGGTCAATGAACTTTGTGTCAAACCTATAACTTTGGTTAGGAGTGCTGACTGTTGATATAATTAGGTTGTTAGGTCCTACATAGTGGGTGCACAGGGCGGAGGCATACCCATCGACTGCGTGCAGTCGAACTTTTCTAGTTTTACAGTATGATGTCTGGGAGACAATAGAATATTTTTGTAAAAGATTGATTTAAAAAGTTGTATTTTCAACTAGAATTATTTGTGGAATTATATTTTTACAGATTTTGTCAAATAAGATATATTGCAAGACTAGTTAGTTATAATAATCTTATTAACTTTAATACTGATTTATTTACCTATAATGTGCAGAATCTCCCAGCCAAGCACACAACTCAGGCAGTCAGCAGGCTGACAGATCACTTGGTGATGATGATGATGGGGATGATGATGACCCTCCGGAAGAGTATACCAACAAAGTGAAGAAAAGGTAGATTCCCTATCGTTTCTAAAATTTTGTTTGAATGTGTGACATACATGTATCGTCTCTGGGAGACAATATCTTGAATCTCAATTTTTGGAGAAAATTTGTTTTTGTAAGTAATCCTGTAGCTACATGTAGAAAGTAAGATTTGCTTTGTCCAAATGTGATGTTTCAAATCATATCAATGTATTATTTTGTTTGCATAATTTATGGTTCTATATTGTATAGAGTTGTACCTTTTTATCAAGAGGTGAATAAAGATGAATAAATAAAAAAAAAAATCTAAAAAGTACAATAGAGCCAATCTCCCCAGGTAAAACGACGGCTAACCCATTGTTACTGTGCTACAGCAGCCATGTATTTTGGCTCTCCCGAACATTTAGCATTTTTGAGATATGAGGTCTTATCACCCTAGGGACAATTAAAGGCATCATATAACAATCTTTCCAGTTTACAAAATCTGAGATGCGTGATTCCCAATGCTACTAGTGTCTCTGATAACGTCTAAAAATGAAGCCCTGAAAAAATTGTAGTTCAAAACGATCATGTGCTTTTAAAAGATGTGAAAATTATTGAGCGACCATTTCAGTTTTCCCCCATAGTATGCTGTATTGCAGAGATTTCGTCGTCTGACAGTAACTCGGGCTGATTTTTATCTGTACATATTTTACAAGTGAGACAGCACAACTGTCCAAAGCTTTGTGTTCCTTTGTGTTTATTTGTCCATTCAAATACTGTCAGATGTGTCAAATAGCAAAGTTTGACAATGTTTTAAAATGAGGCTTCCACAATGTTACATTGTGTCTTTTAGTTCCAGCAGCAATTGATCTGGTACCAAATACTGATATTGAACCTGACTCCCAACCCTGACCCTAACCTTACTCTACAGCCCTGATAGAAATTGATTAGAAAGCTACACAAGAAATTTCACTGTCTTTGTATTGTCTGATAATAATTGTACAACAAATATATATATGCAGGAAATTTATGACTGTAAAACTTTCACAGCAGAAACATTAAAGGTAAGTGACATGATTGGGAACACTTGAAAATTCCTCAAGAACCAAATGAGTTGAAATACACACCAGCTGGAGGGGATCTCCCAGCTGGAAGGAATTTTCTCAAATTTGTTTATTTAAGGAGAATCAAGCAAGAACACTAATTCTATCGGGGCACAATAAAAATAGGACCCGTAGAGAGTTACACTGCAGGTTTGCCTGTCACGAGGTATATTGACATTAGTTATTTTAGAATGAATCAATGTTTGACTACAAGATTTTCGCAGGAGAATCCTTGCATAGTTTACTTGATTCTAGAGTAGTTGCAGCCCAAGTTGAAGACTACCCCCAATCATGTCATTTACCTTTAAACAGTATTCTTTAATTTTGAAGCAATGTGTCCTAAGTTGAGGACTACAAGTACTTCTTATCTTGCCATTTCCCTTTAAATCTAGATTGAGACATGTTGACTACACTACATGTATATGTAATTTGCTGGCCATTTTTATATATTTCTGCTCTTTCTAGTCATGAACTTGATGCTGAAGAAGTGGGCATGGCTTACTCCAAAGTTTTCCAGAAGCTGGGACTAAGTTGTGATCCTGGAGCCCAGAGGTAAAGAGTTTCACCGACAATGTTCCTATGAGAAACATTTACAATCAATGTTAGAATTATTAGAATGATGGAGAAATTGTCACATTAATTACATTATCTTGTCACATGCCAGAGAATTTTGATAGGGATTATGTGTACTGTGTGGTGCATATTTGTACAATCAGCACTGTAAGAGTTAAAGCCCAAGTATATTTTTGATCGATAGACAACTTTTTTTGCCAATTTTACACAAAGTATGCTATTGTTACCCCAGACATCAGAAGACAACATCAAACCTACTTAATTATTTTTTTATTTTTATTTAGAAGAGGTGATGTTTAAATTATCTGAGAACAGGTAGCGTTATGTCCATTACCTGTGAGAAATGTCATGGGTACCCCCCCCCCCCACAACCACCACCATTTTACATCTAGAGTAATTTAAAAACAAACAAACACAAGAGCAAGCAATTTTCAGGGTATTCATAGATCATGTAGGTCAATCTAAAAAACATAGCAAAGAATTTCATTTTTTACCAATTATCAAAACTATACTTGGGCTTTAATTTGTGGAAAGTACAGTATTTGCTGTCCGTAGCAAGATATGAAGTGCACTGTTGCTTATGTTTAAACCTGTAGCAAGTTCAAACTCACGGAGCATTATTTAGTCAATAGTGTGTTGTGTAACATATGTCAGTCAAAATGCTTTTAGCCTTTACCTAGAGTGAGAAGTTACACTCAAAATCAATTGCAGTGTCAATTTTACGACAACTTTGTTAGAATACCGTGATTTGTTTATCAAAGACTTCATTGAATGAATCTAACCCGTTGGAGACTAAGTACGAGTTCACTCGTTTGGGGGTGCATGGAAAATATGTGTTATAGTTAAATCAAATTGTCTCCAATGGGGTAATGGTGAAATTAGATATTAGTTATATTCTTTTACTTTGTCGGGGAAACAGTTTTTCTGTTAATTCTGCATATTTGCTATCATATCATTTGATGTATCACAACTCTTGTCGATATCAAAATTTTACAACTAAAATGTATGAAGAACTTGTACATGTACCTCCTGACCTGGTTTACACGTATAAAACAATTCTAATTGTTCCCGCCTTATTCTGATATCTGTAACATACAGGGTCAATTCACCACAACTAATAGAACATTTCGAAATATTGTTATTTTTATCGATGTGGAAGAAAACTATTGGTACCTTTTTTTTTCACAAGAGTAATCAATTCTATAATTCTAAATAAAAGCAAAATGCATTACTTTCAACTGTTTAACAGGTGTCTTATAATTTGTTAGTGAAGCAATGTGGAATAACGTTTGGACATTCTAACCACTGTATATTTATTTGTTTTATACTTATTTGTTTTGTTTTGCATCTATGAAGGTTCAAGAGACAAAGGCCTTTCCAGAAAGTGAAAGTTCATTACTTTAACAAGAAAGCAAAGAAATCCCATGATACTGACATCAATTTAAGAAAGAAACCTCTTCACATCAGATTTGAAGACGAGGAGGAGGAGGAGGATTTAGAGTCAACACAAGATGATCAGATGAAAGAACCAGACGACATCAAAACGTTCCATGTGGGACGTAGCCGCATCTTAGATAAAGTCAGGGGATTTCTGGATAAAGAGAATGATTTGGATGATATTGGATTGTGTTGCCGTGGTGATCAAGCTCCAGAAGACGAAGAAGGCTCAGATGAGAAAAAGGATTCTGAGATGAAGATTCGTTGTGATGATGTTGTTGATGAGAGTGGTGATGTGCCTGTCCCCACAGACCTATCAACTGCCATGCAAGATAAGAGTGGTGACCACATTTTGGTAGATAATCAGTTACAGAGTGATGAGGAATCTTCACAGGGTGTACAAGAGAAGGTACGTTGTATGGTGTCTGTCGCACAAACTGGATTAGGAGAAAATAGGACTAGTAGCAATACCGAAATCAGAGAAGTTGATACATCTGAAGGAACTCCAACACAATGTACTAACATTGCCCATAAACTTATAGGACAGATGATGTGAATAATAAAAGTGGTGCTGGAGTATCACTTGTGAGCAATGATGGTGTTGATGGAGTTAAAAATGAGGATGGTGATCTTGTAGGCAGTGGTGATTCTGCACATGAGGTATTAAAAGAAGAGGCAAACGATGTGCCCTCATCTCAGGTACAACATCTCGGTACAAATCATCCTGGACATCTTCAAGGGCTCAGTGAGAGATGAAGATGATGATGGAGATGATAATGGTGATGGTGATGATGTTGACAATCATGGTGATGTTGCTGGGGATGAGGATGATGATCAGAAGGGAAACACGGAAGATGACAGCTTGCTCCTCGGTGGTGTAAAACCCAGCAAGCGACAGCGTCATCCAAGGTATGTCGCAGACGCCAGTCAGCACAACATTGGGGGTGGCAGTAAGGAGTTCAACAAGTACTGGGCGCAGCGGTTTAGACTCTTCTCGAGATTTGATGAAGGCATTAAGATGGATGAAGGTATGTAGATTTCTGACTTGTGTCAAGAGCACTCATTGACTGCCCTTCCTAAATGAAGTCTTCACTTTCTAACCCTCCCCCCCCAAAAAAAAAGACAAGACACAGAACAAACAAACAACAACCAAAATACAAACAACAAACAAGAAGTGGGTGAGTCCCCTGGAATGTCTTTCATTACCTGTAATCAACCAGAACTTTGTTGTTAACCCTTTGCCTCTGAGATTCTAAAAATCCCATAGAGTTAACACAGGGCAGATCCGGTCCCCGTAGCCAACGGGTCAAGGTGAATTATTATCCACTCACCCGACAAAGTGGAAGGGGGATATAGTTAGGCTGCTGTCCATCTGTCAGTCTTTCTGTCTGTTACACTGGTTTCCGTTTGATAACTTAACCAGTTGGAGATGATTTGATTTCACTAAAACATGCGTTTTCTATAGACTCCAACACGAGTTAACTTGTACCTGTTCTCTAGCGGGTTGTTAAGTATATTTGACAGATTTTCATGAGATTTGGTATGAACATGAAATCAATATACTGGGTTCGAGTCGACTCTGGAGTATGTACATGTAGGTCAAAGGTCCTAGCTCATTGCGGTATTCAATTCATGGTATCATTATTTTAAAAAGAGTATTCAAAATCTGGAATTGCAGTTGATGAAAATGTCAAAATCATGGGGTCTGTCCTTGTACTACTGTTTTGTTTTGCCAAATAAAGGGGTAAACTTTCACTAAAGGGGAACTTTGAAAAAAATGACCATGTTGTCTATCTTATATTAAAAGAATTTTTACCATAATAATTTTATTTACTTATTTATTTACTTTTTGTATGCCTCCGCCCCGTAAGGAAGCTGGAGGCATTATGTTTTCGGGTTACTCCCCCGGTACGTCCTTGCGTCCGCACAAGCCGGGGCATTACGTTTTCTGGTTGTCCCCCGGTAGGTCCTTGCGTCCGTGCGTCCGCGCGTTCGCACAAGCCGGGGCATTATGTTTTCTGGTTCTCCCCCGGTACGTCCTTGCATCCGTGCGTCCGCGCGTCCGCACAAGCCGGGGCATTATGTTTTCTGGTTGTCCCCCGGTACGTCCTTGCATCCGTGCGTCCACACTTTGTTGTGAACATGATTACTGGAGGGATTTCAATGATACTTGGACCAAGGGTGGACCACTAGGCAAGGATGAATTAATTAGATTTTGGGACAAATCCGTCATGGGTCAAAGGTCAATGAAATTTGTCCTAAAATGCCATTTTCTGCCTATAACTCCAGTTAGCAGTGCCCACTGTTGATATAATTTGGTAGTTGGGTTAAGAAATAAAAGGCGAATATTTTGGTAGAGTCACAGCGGTCAAAAGTCAAGGTGAGGGGTCAAAGGTCAATGAACTTTGTCCCAAAATGCCATTTTCTGCCTATAAGTTCAGGAAGGATTGCTCACTGTTGCAGTTGTAATTTGGTGGCTAGGTTCAAAACCAAAGGCAAATTTTAGGAAGATTCACAGGGGTCAAAGGTCATGGTCAAGGGTCAAAGTTCAATGACCTTTGGGCAAAAATGCCATTTTCTGCCTATAACCATGGACCTATGCTATAACCTCAGTTAGGAGTGCTCTCTCTTGATGTAATTTGGTGGTTAGGTTCAAAACCAAAAGACATATTTTGGTAGAGTCGCAGGGGTCAAAGGTGAGGGTCAAGGGTCAAAGGTTAAGGAACTTTGTCCCAACATGTAATTTTCTCTCTATAACTGCAGTGCTCACTGTTGATGTAATTTGGTGGTTAAGTTCAAGAACAAAAGACAAATATTTTAGTGTAGTCACTGGGTCAAAGATAAGGGTCAAAGGTCAGTGAACTTTGTGCCATACCTATAACCTCAGTTAGGAGTACTAACCATTAATAATAATAATAATAATAATAATAAAGGACATTTATATTGCGCAGATACTATATATAATATACTCTACTCGCGCATTACAATATAATTATTGTATAAACATGTAACAAACACAAATTAAATTTCAAATATTAAACAAGTTGGGTTTTCAAACCTGTTCTAAACTCATTTACGGATGGCGATTTCTCACAAACAATGGGAGATTATTCCACAGTTTGGGGCAGCATACAAAAATGCTCTCTCCACCGAGGGTAACTTTTGACTTTCCTGATGGATGTTTGAAATAATTAGGTTGTTAGCTGCTACATAGTGGGCGGAGGCATACCCATTGACTGTGCTCAGTCGAACTTCTCTAGTTGACTTATTTATTTATTTATTTGTTTATTCATTTATTTATTTATTAGTTTATTTGTTCATTATTAATTGAGTGATTTACTTTCGTGTTTTTCAGAGGGTTGGTATTCAGTCACGCCGGAGAAAATCGCGGAGCACCAAGCAGAACGTTGCCAATGTGACCTCATTGTAGATGCATTTTGTGGTGTCGGAGGGAATGCAATCCAGTTTGCCTTCACATGCGAAAGAGGTAAGAGGCACAGGAAGTTCTCTTCAACTTGTTGTACAACTGCTACATGTCAGTGGAACAGCCCATTTATGTTTTGTGTAGCAAACAAGATAATTGTTGAGATGGAAATTGAGCAAGGTATTTGAAGCTACATGTAAATGACCTGATTGGGGGTAGTTCTCAACTTGGAGTGAACTACTCTAGAATCAATTAATTGTGCAAGGATTCTACTGTGAAAGTTTGGTTGTTGAAAGTTGAATTATTCTAAAATAACTTCCATCAGTATGCCTTCTGACAAACAAATCTGCCATGTAGCTCTCTGTAGAGTCTATTTCTATCGAGGCTTGAGAGAAACAAAATGCTAATGTGTTCATGCTTGATTTGGCTTGAATAAACAAATTCAAGATAAATCCTTCCAGCCAGGAGATACACTCCAGCTGGTGTATCCATCGATATATCTTTCAACTACATGTAGTTTGGTGTGAGAGGCATTTTATTATTTCTCCCAATCATGTCACTGCCCTTCAAAGCATAATCAAAGATTGGAGAAATCAATTGGACTAGGCGAGCATTACAGAATTTCATAGCAAAGCCATGAAGAAATACATGTCACTAATATACTTAACCATATAACTATTTCCTATGTCCATAAAATAATCATCCTCACCTTCTGACACCTCAACAGATCCTTCACTAAAAATCATCTTTGCTTCTGTCATCAAAAGTTTCATCAAAATCGTTCCGATTTGCTTTTCCACTGTAAGTCACCATTTTCTAACTTAGACGCTGTACACTTCACTACGGAGATGTATCAGAGCCTCTATAAATCACAGCAAAAGCCTCAATAATTTTTTTGGAATAGCACCATCTGTTGTCCATAGTCTCAATTTTGATATTCAGGTGCTGTTTGCACAGTAGGGGTATGAACAGCACGGTGCTGACTCTTCACAACACGCAATACGATAAGCATGTAATATTACGTGATCCGCACACAATGTACACTCGCCAAGCATGTAATATTACGTGGTTCGCAGCCAAGTGGTTAAAGCCCAAGTATGGTTTTGGTCGATCAGACAAAATTTTTGTCAATCTTTCACAAAGTATTCTATTGTCTCCCCAAACATCAGGCAACAACATCAAACTTATTGAAAATCATAATCAGGGCTGGCAAAGAATCTGTTGGTTAACTTTCATTTTTCGTTTCTCTTTCTTGTCATAGTGATAGCCATCGACATCGATCCTGCCAAGATTGAATGCGCCAGACACAACGCTGAGGTATACGGAGTGGCTGATCGCATCGAGTTCATCGTTGCCGACTTCTTTCAAATTGCCAAGAGTTTGAAGGCTGATGTTGTCTTTCTCAGCCCTCCCTGGGGTGGACCCAAATATCTGAAGGCTGATGTCTTCGATATATTCACCATGATGGATATTGATACATATCCTTTGAAACAAATTTATTGATTTCTTTAATAGAAAATCTCGGAGGCAACAGGTTAACAAAATATCCAGGGTGTCCTCAGGACCCCCCACTCTTTCTCCTAAAATCTAGAATAAATATAGAATACACGTAAGTAAATAAATTAAATATAATGAGTAAAAATGTGGTAGTGCGTCATTGCTATAAATAACCGAGTCTGATTTTATTTTTGTCACAATAACTAAATGATTCAGAGTATGTTTTTTAGGGGGATTTGAAGTATTACTTTGAATTGGTTTGACTTGTAATGGGTCAGTTGATAGTTTGTAATATGTGCAGTACTTCACACTTCACATTATAAATGAGTGGAAACATAGGCCATTTTAAGTCCTCGAAGTCATGTCAGTAATTTAATTTACATAATATCCTGTAGAATGTCTGACAGTTTTAAAAAAGTACTCAGTGACTGAGTATCCTCAGTCATTGAACTTATCTTATCCTACTTACCTTTCTTATTTACTTGCTCACATCAGATTTCAGATTTTTACTTGCCCAAACAAAAAGTGTACTTGCCCTGAAAACAAAAATTTTTGTACTAATTGTTACACTAAAGAACAAAGGCTTTGTTGTAGCATTAGAGGTTTATTCTGTATGGGTGGTTGCAAAATATGCGATTTATGAATCTGAAGAGGACTTTATAAAAATTTGCCACAATTTGCAGCAGCCTGCCTGTCAAGCCAAACCATCATCAATGACGCATAAAATGGGACAAACTTATTAGACAGGAAGCACATATTTGATGTTTGACACTCGAGCTTTCACCAAACACAGTAAATAAAGTACATTAACCCTAAATAGCCCGAGGGGGGGGGGGGGCCCTTGACGAAGTTCATGGCGAAATTTTTTGATCACACCACTTGCTGACTTTTTACTTTCAAGTCTCGTGCATCTTTTGAGACTATGTTTATTACAGGGAAACCCCGTTATAACGAGCTCAGATATAGCGAGGTACCGCTTTTAACGAGGTGAATGTCTCGGTCCCGTTTTGATTTATGTGTTGTTCAATGGAAAGAAGTGCCGTTTATTGCGAGCTCGGTTATTGCGAGATATCGCTTATAAACGAGGTATTTTTCTCACCCATTAACAAAGAAAAATATAAGAAATTCACCCGGTTAAAACGAGGAAATGGAAGTCGCATCGTGCGCTGATCAAATTCTAAATTATGACAACGCAAAACTTGCCGAAACATTGTAGAGCGCATCGCAGTTCATCGGACAGCCTGCCACGCAGCCATACACATACATGAAGTCCCCGGCTCATGTGTGTGTGTGTGTATTACACAGTACTGCACATTACATTGACTTGTAACACACACAAAGCCCTCCGTGTAACACAACGCAAGTTACGAGCGGCGTGGAGTTTGCTGCTTTATTTCAAGATCTAGGTTTCTTTATTACTTTGGATGAGTATATAATGAAAAATAATCAGCCTACTTTTCATAGCTTTGGTGCAGAACAAGTGGAGAAGCAGTAAACAGATGGGTTTAATGCTTAGTCCCATACATGTTATATTTTTTGTGATACATTATATGTACGTTTACAACGAGGTACCGGATATTACGAGGTAAAACTGGCGGTCCCGACGACCTCGTTATAACGGGGTTTCCTGTACAAAATGTATATGTACAAGGGGTTTATTGCCATTTGGTCTAGTGCCAGTTTCTTGGACCTCGTGTACTGGGTGTTTCATAAAAAGAAAACTTGTCACTAGAAGTTAACCCATCAAATTTCTTAGAACAATGTGTTACATGGGATGCTTCCATTGTTTTGACTTCACTTTGGTCTCAGGCTGATATTGCTGAACCCAAATCTCATCCATAGTCACCAGGGAAAAATATACATGGGGGCTCGGGGCAATTTCACCCCCGAAATGGCCAAAAGAGCCCCGAAAATGTGTCAAAGAGTCCCCGAAAATTACCATAGGGTTCAATACAAAAGAATATCTGGAAAGCACTGAAATGGGGAAAGTAGCCCCCGAAAAGAAAATTTTATTTTTTCCCTGACAATCAGCACCTGCAGATATTTGATGTCACGTGATACTCAAGTTTGTCTATTTTTTCTTATGGAACACCCGATACAGAAGTTCAAGAACCTGTGAAATGAGGACATAAATTGCAATGACCAAGAAATTATCAAGATATGTAGAAGTATTTATGGACCAAATTTAGTCTTCATATTTTTATTCTTTCTATATTTGGCTCAAAGTTTTCCAATTGCCCCTCATATGTATATGTATGTTATGGTACAAAACTTGTTATGTTATCTACATTCATTTAAAGCATTTTCCCATGGTGGCGAAATCGTGATTACAATGTGATTGCAATCGTGGCAATTAGAATTACTGACCGCACCCACAAGAGAAAGGGTCCTCACAAACAATGTGATTGGAATTCAAAATTCTTGTGAAGAGGCATGGCCTGTCTTCACTGATTATGACAAATCCACAATAATAGTGTCATAATTGTTCGTTATAATGGGAGTCGCCTGTATCTTTGTTTCTAGTTTTCTACTTTCCCTTGACTTTCCTTACGTCAGCTATGTTTGAAGCAGCTCGCACCATCACCGAAAACATTGGATTCTTTGCACCAAGGAACTCTAATGTGGAACAGGTATGAAATTATAAATAAACTTTTGCAGATGTCAACATGTGTATCAAGATAATTTTTTTTGTTGGTATGACATTAAAGGTAACATATAACAATATTTCCATGTAAAAAAATGTAAGCTACATTAATCCCCGTGCTACTGTCTTTGATAAGGTATAAAAATGAAGCCCTGAAAAAGTTACAGTTCAAGATGATCATTACATGCTTTAAAAAAATAAAAATCATTGAGAGACCATTCCAGTTTTCCCCATAGACTGCTGTGTTGCAGAATTTCCATTGGGTGAGAATAGTTAATGGGCCAAGTTTTATCTGTAGGTATTTTACAAGTGACAGCATAACTGTCTGAACTTTTGTGTTCCAGGATGTTTATTTGTCCATTCAAACACCATCACATATGTCAGATAGCAAAGTTGGACAATTTTTTAAATGAGTCTTCCACAATGTTATATAGTGGCTTTGAAGGTTAAAGTGATAGTCTAACATTGTGGAGCTACTATTTAAAAAAAATTGTCAAACTTTGATATCTGAGCTACATAGTAGTGTTCAAATGGACAAATAAACACCCAAGAATAAAAAAGTTTGGAAAGTTACACTGCCAATGGCAAGTTATGCATGAATAAACAATTAAAACTCGGGGCGAGTTTAAATAGCGTATGTGTACACACAGCAAGTCTATGGGAGAAAATGGGCAGGTGAATCCGATCAACTTATGATTTTCACTTTTTTAAAGCACTAAATAATCATTTTGAAATACAATTTTTTCGGGGCGTCATTTTTAGACCTTATCACAGACAATGGTAGCATGGGGAGTCATGTAGCTCAGGTTTTTTTTACTGTGGTAAATGTTAGCCAATACCTTTAATTTCTTGATTGTACACCAAACTGTTTTTTGCTCAGATTTGATCCAACTAAAGAGAGGTACTTAAAAATAGTGTTCAACTTTGGGATTCATATGTTGTACAATTTTTGAAATATAAACGATCAGTCATTTGAAATTGGGTGGTTCGTCAGGTTGCATTTTTAACAGTGCAAGTCTAGGTTTCAGACACTGAGTGTAGCTTTCACCAACTGATTATCTTTCAACCAGTTTGGTTCTGGAAGCATGTTTGATTTCTCCCAAACATGTCAATGCCCTTTAATTTAGTTGTTGCGTATTGACTTGTTGATTTATGTTTGTATTTTTTTTGTCAGTTGGCATCCCTGGCTGGTCCTGGGGGTCGGATGGAGGTGGAGCAGAATTTCCTGAACAAGAAGATAAAGACCATCACAGCATATTATGGTGAACTGGTGGAAGGGACCTAGACCTGGCCTGGATGAGAGACTCAAGGATGTTATCCCATAATCCCGTAAAGACAAAGCATCTCTTCTGCGTACCATAAAATTAACACCAAGTAAATACACTGGTATATAGAAGAAAATACCATCTAAGAACCTTGAGCAAAGTGTAGGAGCTTTGATCCCAGTTTGATTGAAATTGTAGTGCCAAATCACACTTGGAATAAAAATGGACATAGCCATGGATCTCGACTTGTCGCTCCCTTTAACAAACTGAACCCATTGCCTCTGATATTTTGTTATTTCCATACTATCAATACATAGCCTATCTTGTTTTTCGTTGGCCAGCAGGTTCAAAGGACCTTGATCAGGTTTTCACAAATTACACAAGTCACTCATACTTGAAAATCTGTTCTGATGAGAATTCAGAGATTTATATCTTTTT
>JZLH01S0139526.1:0-12109 GCA_001188425.1 Eucidaris tribuloides
TCAAATATTTAACCGACAGACACAGCTGTCGACACAACAATGGTCTGATTAACTGGGACATTCATAATGCAGTCTTACACCTATTCAAGTTTAAATACACCTGTATTGTGGCTACATACTACATGGGATAATCAGCCTGCCAGGGGGCCCCAGTGATGACTGACATCGCTATTGAATGCAGCAGTGGAATTTTGAACTTTGGGCTTGACCACATCGTCCATTTCCGGGGAACCAAGATTCTTATGGTGTAGATTACACTCAGAACAATGGTTCTCAGTTTCTATAACCTCCTGCAAGTGTGAGAAAGAAGAAAATGCCTGCTTAGAGAAGTGACTAGCTGCGGAGATGACATTGTTAGGTCCTGATTTATTACCTTGATACCCTGTGTGTTGTCGGTAAGATAGAATCTCTGTCGATATATCGTCTTTCAGTCAAAATACTGTTATCTCGACAAGCTTTCCGACAGAAGGCCTGTCGACGACGCCACTAATTGCTGGTGTGTAGCTTCTTTGTCTCCATGGTGTTGAAGAACCTGCACAATCTTCATGGAAATAAATTTATATCAGTAAAACATTTTGTGCAACATCAGTACTGCTAACAACATCATCATCAAGAAGATAATTCATCTCACGACCGTGATGCAGCAAGTATTAGAGAATAATATCCAGATTGGATCAGTTCTCATAACTTCTCAACTTGATAACTAGAGTATTAGAAGCAAGGCATCAAGTATTATCATTAGTATATGGTTCCTAATACTCCTGGAACTTTTTACTTGATAATTGCTTGTATAAGTAAGTGTACATGTACATGCAAATCTTCATGGAAATAACTTTATATCAGTAAATTTGAAATAAGATTCTTAATATCAATTTCCCTTCTATTTGAGGATATAGAGAATCATATATACATCAGTGTACAATTATCAACTGATTACGTCCACTTTGTAAATGAGCTCATTCAGCAATTACCTGGCAGCATTAAAACTACATGCTAAGAATTTATCTTCAGAAACTGTGGAAGAGGTCACAGTTCCCTGGGTATGAGCATACATGTACAGTGTGTGCACAAGTATATGAGAGTAGTTGTGCAGCATATCCAACATTAAAGCCCAAGTTCAGTTTTGGGGATTTTTTTGTTTATGATTTGAAAGCTTATATGCCAAAGCGTCGATATCGCACCAATAAACAGATTCTGAATGTTCTTTTCATTTTTAGCTCATCCGCGCCGAAAGGGGCCGATGAGCTTATGCCATTGGCGTGGCGTCCGTCGTCCGCTCCGTCCTTCCGTCCTTCCGTCCTTCCGTTCTTCCGTCGTCTGCTTCCTTTCCGTCCGTCCTTCGTCCGTCCGTCCACAGTTCTTGAAAATGCTTCTTCTTCGTTCATTCTTCAACCGATTTGATTCTTGATTGTTTCAGATATAGGGTAGGTGCGGGGATTTAAAACTATCTACACAGAATCATGGAAATTCATTATAATATTTAATTTATGAAATTTATGCGAAATCAAAAAATGCTTCTCCTTCATTCTCAACCATTTTGGATTTTGATTGCTTTATTTGGTAGGGCTACTTATACACGATATTAAACTTGTACACTAGTAATTTTGAAATTATACTCTAATTAATTAATTATAGTAATTTATGCAAATTTTTCCAAAAATAACAAATTGCTTCTTCCAACATTCTTGACGATTTTCATTCTGTTTGTTTTGATCTGATAGGGCTAGGTGGGGCTTCAAGACTTTCTACACAAATTGAAATTAATCAATATGCCAAATTTAAATTTCTAAAATTAATCAATTATGCAAATTTATGCAAATTTTCGAAATCACAAAAAATGCTCTTCTCCTTCATTTCTCAACCGATTCTTGATTGTGATTGCTTTATTTGGTAGGGCTGGTTTATGCCACATTTAGCTTGTAAACATTATATTCTGCGAAATTATATCCCATTAACTTAAAATTATGGTAATTATGCAAATTAATCCAAAAATAACAAAAATTGCTTCTTCTCCCACATCTTGGACGATTTGTCATTCTGTTTGTTTGATCTGATAGGGCTAGTGGGGCTTCAGAACTTCTACACAAAATTTTGAAATTGATCATTATGCAAATTTAAATTAATCATTATGCAGATAAGCAATATTTATTTCAAAAATCAACTAATAAAATCACAAAAATGCTTCTCATTCATCTCAACCAATTTTATTTAGTTTGCTTTATCTGGTAGAGCTTAAGCTGCTACACTTAAACTTCTACCAAGAATTCTTTAAACTGTTGCCTCCATTAATTAATTATGGTAATTTATGCAGATTTATAACAGAAATTTAATGCAGTTCTTATTTATATCAAGTACCTTTTAATTTGGTTCCACTTCAAATGTGTTTTTTCCAACAACAAAAATCAGTATGGAGCCCCGGAAGGGATCCGGGGTGCAATCATATATAATTCATGTAGTTATTATTATTATTTTTTTTTTCATGTCCCTTCCGGGGCATGAAACTAATATTTTTCTCACTCTAACTTTTTTATATTCATGTTCCTTCCGGGACATCAAATATTAATTTTTTGACCAGTATAAAATTGTACCACATGAAATTTCGGATATATAATGTTGCGAGATGCCGGATGAGCGCTACGTCATTGACGTTTTCTAGTTAAAAAAAATAATTCATGAAAATTTTTCGGGGTACCCCGAGATTTTCGACTATATTTTACATTATAGCATCCAAAGGGTTAATAAGGTGTTAAAGTGATAGGCTAACATTGTGGAGCTTCAATTTAAAAAAATTGTCAAATTTTGATATCTGAACTACATAGTAGTGTTCATATGGACAAATAAACACCCTACAATAAAAAAGTTTGGAAAGTTACACTGCCAATGGCAAGTTATGCATGAATAAACAATTAAAACTTGGGGCGAGTTTAAATAGCGCAGGTGTACACACAGTAAGTCTATGGGAGAAAATGGGCAGGTGAATCCGATCAACTTACGATTTTCACTTTTTTAAACACTAAATAATCATTTTGAAATACAATTTTTTCAGGGTGTCATTTTAAGACCTTATCAAAGACAATGGTAGCATGGGGAATCATGTAGCTCAGATTTTTTTAACTGTGGTAAATGTTAGCCAATACCTTTAAGGTTATCCGAGTTTTACCTCTTCAGAAAGAGCAGAAATATCGCTCAGCACTATTACCAATGGAATATTTCTCTTTATATCTAGACCCAACCAGAAGAGACAACTGAAGAACACCAAGTTTGGTTATGGAGGAAAGAAGAAAGGGAGTAAAGCGAACACAAGAACGAGTGCTCAGGACGACGACGATCATTTTAGCATGAGGAGAAACAAGGCCGATGTGGTTAAACACAGGGTAAGTGGATCACATAATGTAATTTTAGTCTCTACCATAGTACAGCTGCAATCTGGAAGAATTGCGTATCTCCTTTTTTTCCCCATTTTGCGAGAAATCAGCTTGAAAGATTCAATGTTACACCTTTCTAAACTGGGATATGATGAGTGGTATTTTTTTTACATTTTCTTGGACATTCTTTCAGTGTAAAGAATTAATTAGCAGCAAAATATGACAGTTTTGCCTTTCCAAGGTCTAATAATTCTCAATTCTATATACTTTCATAATCCTGCCTGATTAACATCAGCAAATTTATTAAAAGTATATTTGTTTGTCGACTATAGTTCTGCCAGATTAATTGCCCTCTTTCCAAAGAATTTTTGGCAAAAAATAATTTGAACATTTAAATCTCAATTTCTGTTGCCAATCACAACTCGATTTTTTTTTGCCAAATGAAAGAGCATGAGAAAAAAATCACAAAACACTCAAAACCTGAAAATTGACCAAAATCAACTAAAGCAGTTCTGCTAGATTATGACTGCGTAGTGGAACGAGACATCTTCTGGGCATGACTACTTCAACAACAGGGTCATCAACAATTACATTGATGAATTCTCACTAGTTGTACAACTCTTTGAAGGCTCAGTTTAACCCTATTTTAACTGGGCTATTTCAGACCAGGTTTTTACTGGGGGGGGGGGGGTCCGAATTTGACCCCCGCTTCAGATCTCGGCTGCAGATCGCGCGATCACCGCAAAAATTTGCACGCGCATAGAGCCAGATGTAAACTACAAGACTGTTTAGTAAAATTTTCAAAAAATTGATTTTTTATATTTTTTAAGTAATTAATTATGCAAATAAGTGTATGAAATGATGTTTTTACCTATAACTCGCTTACAATAGCTAGTAGAATGCTAGTTTTTGGTGAAAATGTTCATTTTGACATTTCTAATAATTATCTACAAAAAAATTTACCGAATCAGAATTAACTTCTTATGTATTTTATTGTTTTGTGAATTTCTTATGTATTTCTTTGTTTTTTCGGCCTTTGTTTTTATTGTTTTTCAATGAACTTTGTCGGGGACACTTTTGCAATCATAAACAGCATAATATTAATCCATATCAACCAGTAAAAGTAAAAATAATCATACATTTATGATTTTTGGCTGAAAACACAATTTGCATTGATTTTGTACACAAAATCATGTTTTTGAGCAATTTTGGGGCTGACATGCATGTATAAAAAGTTGTGCAGCGTCGTAATAGTATGTCCGATTTTCGGGAAAATGGTCTCAAAAGATGCGCTAGACTTGAAAGTAAAAAATCAGCGAGCAACGCGGTCAAAAAATTTTGTGCGGCGGAGCAGTTGCAAAATTCGTCGAGGGGCGGGGTCAATTTGACCCCCCCCCCAGTTAACATAGGGTTAAGTATGATTATGGATAAATTTGAACAAGGTCCAAAGGGTAATGAATGAGCTTTTCATAAAATCTTGAGCTGGGGTCTATGGAAAATGCGTGTTATATTGAAATGAAATTGTCTCCAACAGGTCGAGAAAAAGAAATCATTGAATCTAGTATGAATGCAAGCTGTTTGACAAAATCATGCTACAGTGCACTCCCACTGTAACGAACACGGTTGTAACAAAATTACGGTTACAACAAGATAGAAATTCAGGTCCCAAAATTATTATCCATATACCTTAATATACTTTCACTACTTGGTTACAACAAAATTCTGATACAACAAAATAAATTGGCAAATTGGCGGTCCCGAGGACTTCTTTGTAATGGGAGTCGCCTGTATAGACCAATTCGGTCTCAGAACACCGGAGTTTATGTCAGCCATACTGGGGGGGCTTCCAAGACAAGAAGAAAAGGCAATACAATGGGTTATGTAATGAGTCAGGTGCATCGATATGTCAGTGTTTTTGTTAGGCATGCTTGAAGCCCCCCAGTTAGATATTAGCATTAAAAAACAGCACCCAAACCAGATAGGTCTATACTTCATGTTGAGGTCAAGTTTATTTGCAACATTTATGTGCACCGCAACTAAAAGAAAGTGTGGTATTGCATTGACAGTGGTTAATATTAATTGTGATTGATTTCCAGCTTGTATTGCAAATAGCAAATTCTGCAGTAGTTAGTCCTTCTTGTACGATTCAGGGAAGAAAAATTACACGGGGGTTCCGAACGATTTCAAAACATGTCCCCTTAAATTTTCTGAGGTTTTAATACAAAAGAAAATCTGGAATAAGCTTAGCAGCAAAAGTAACCCCAGGCCCATAAAGAAAATATTGATTTTGTACTCTGACATGATTTAAGCAAACTTTGAGGCTGAGTCTGTTACTATGTTATTTTGTTCTGTGTGTTTTTGCTAGAAACAAATGGACGGAAAGAAGGCGAAAGGAGGCAAACAGAAGAGACTTGGCAAAGGGAGGAGACAGAAGTTAAAATCACGAAAGAAGAAATAATGATGAACTGTTTAATTAATTGATCTAGATGAATATTTTTCCTGTCTGAGAATGGACTTTCAGTCACCTGTGGTGCAAGGTGTTCCTTTTTTGCAGTATTTAGTCCTTTTTTTAGTGGAAAATACTTGTGATTTTGAGCAAAATGCCTCAAAATACTTTTTTTTTCTTGTGGTATCATCATCACTTTGTGCACACTTCCATGGGAAATAGATAAACATACTTTTCAAAGCCAAAATACTTTTTTTACTTCACTAAAAATACTTTTGTTTTCATTCGGAAGAGGTTGGCATCTCCGAGTCACACATTGGACTGTGTACGGCAAACTGTAATAAAGATTGGGTGTGATCCATATCGGGCATAAATTAACGTGATTCCTTTTTAAACACAATCCTCACTATTGTTTATTCCAACAGAATGAGAATTTCGTTAGTCATTTTCAGAAGCCTAGGAATAGTATTAGGCCATTTTCAAACAAAAGTGGACATGAGGGTGAAAATCAAAACTTGCATGAAATCAATAGGCTTCAATATTTTTTTCTAAAATAGATATCTTAGATGATAGTTTTCCATGACAATTACATAAAATAATTTATTATGATATCTTGTAACACGGTGAATGTAGTACAACCGTACGATAATTTATTGTTAATGTGGGTTTTTTTGCATTTGTTGTGTCACTCATGGCATGTAAGGTGGGACCATTTGCCACAGAGAGGGAATGATTGATTTTGACTATATATGTTAGATAGGTACTCTGTTTACGCATAATGTTCTAGGACTCATGGTACTCTTGGAGAACTACTTTGGTACGAATCCAACCATAACCGATAATGGTCAGACACCCATGTCCAAAATTTGTCGTGTCACTGGTGCACCGATTTTTAATCATAATTACTTGACAAATTGTAGAATTCAAATCCAACTGGTAATGACGCATGCCAGTCCTATATTATACCTAATATGGTAGTCATCATCCATTCATAACCTCCAAGTGGGAAGATACGAGCCCTTGTGACTCTCAAATTGTTGTGTCACTCACGTTTGAAAATGACAATTAGTAATAGTTGTGGTAGAAGTAGAAGTACAGTGGAAACCTGTTATAAAGAGGTCGGATATAACAAAACCCTCTGATAACAAGGTAATTTTGCAGGTCTCAACTCTTGCTATTTCTTTGTTTTCTTAGCCTCATATATAGTGAGAAATCTGATATAACAAGGTAATTATCATCATGTTTTTTGGTCCTCAAGGTTCCCTTGTAGTCATAATTGTAGCAGTAGTAGTAAATGTAGTTGTAGTAGGCTTTTACGAGCCGTTTTTTACCCATTTAACAGGAGTAGTAGTACCCCATTATATGAAGTAAATTTCAATAAGAAACATAAGCAATGTTTTGCTAAATTTTACCCGTTTATCAGGAATACCCCTTTAAAGGCAGGGGATCTCTTTTGCATGCCTAAAAATTAACATTGTGTAAATACAATGTCATTTAGAAGAAAATGCCATCTGGGAACCTTTAGCAAAATATATAGGAGCTAGAAACTCAGTTTTAGTGAAATTATAGTGACTGTTAGACTCAGATTTGAATTTTATTCTCACGAAAAAAAATTCCTACCATAGAACGTACACTAAACGGCTATTGTTTTTCTTTTGCATTTTTCAAATTCTAGGCAATCACTGACCCCCAGATTTCACAGAGTTGCCCTTCATCAATAGCCTAAGGGCATGGATTATTTTTTTCCTGGTCTTCAGGGATGTTTGCAAATGAGATCCACTGCCTTTCAATGTTACCCCCATTATCCGGAGACCACTGTAATACTAATACTTCCACTAATACATGTATATGGAGATTTTTAACTCAATGACTGAAGTTGTGTCTAACTTGCTACAGCTAGTACCAGGGGCTGCACCATGGGTGGGCAAAGGGAGAAGCTGCCCCCCTAATATTTACAAAATTAAGAAAATCATGGGGTTTTCACAGTGTAATTCAAGACATTTAGGTCTTTTTGACTTTTCACCCCCCCCCCCAACCCTGCATGGTTTTTGCTGCCCATAAGATTTTACTCTGGTGTCTACCCTGGCTAGTACTACTACTACCACACACAGACAGATACATTCACACACACCCACAGACACACACCACACACCCACCACACACCCACCACATTCAGACTCAAAGACACACACACTCGACCATAGCATTATGGTGGCAAATTTTCCTTTTGCGTTCTTTTGTTATATTTTCCAATTCCCATAGGTTTAACACACACATTTCGGTTTCAGAAAGCACAGAGTTAGTTGTACTCTAAACAAAGAGACATACTGTATACGCCATATATTTCGCGTCCGTATATTTTCATGATTTTGCTTTAAGATCGGGAATTCGCGAGAGTATATTTTCACGATTTTATTGTATTTGCATTCACTATGTACAGAAATGTCAGGAAGTGAAAATTTTTGCGTTCAGTAAGTCGCGAAATTGGTGAAAATAAAACCACCGCGAAATATTCAGCGTGTACAGTAGTGTGCATGATGAGGTCTGTTTTTTTTTGTGAGGACACTTTTGCGTGATGCCAAAATGACACACCTCCAGGGAAGGAATTATAAATTCAGTACCATCTTCCATTCAGTCACTTGTCACTATTAACATGTAGTTCAGGGGACATTTTTATTTTATTGAATAATTTTAGAGGTGTTTTACCATAAAACACCTCTAAAACCAGGTGAGTTGGCTCAGTGGAAGAGCGTCTGATTTTGGTCTGAGAGATTGAGCATTCAAATGCCGGTTCGTGGTCGGGTCATACCAAAGACCGTTGTAAAAATGGTAGCTACTGCCTCTAGCCTAGTTCGTGGATTTCTAGATGGTGTAGGGAGTTAAACGCATGGGATTACCAGAGGACTACCCCCCCCCCCCCCCACCTCGTAGTCAAACTTTCTTGTGCAGCCATGTTGCCTAGGGTTACTGAAATGGAGATAGGCACCGCCCAATGTTCCACATAGGAGCGGGACGGGTTTAACTAATTTAACTCTACCATATAGTGTTCATCCCCAATCTCCATGGAGGAGACGTCGCTGTGACTCCTGCAACTGATCAGTTGGGAAGAACAATAACAAACTGTTCATTGTGTCATGAATTAATTTGATAGAGAAGTCGCCGTGCAGTCTCCATTAAGTCACGGTGACATCTCCTCGAGTCTCCAGAGAGTCGCGGGAAAATCAAACATGCTCGATTTTCCACAATTCCCTGGAAATTCTGGTATTCTCAAGGAGATGTCGCCGTGACATCGCGGAGACTTCATGGCAACCTTTCAATCAAATTAATTCATGGAGCAATGAATGGTTTCTTATTGTTCACCACCCAACTGTTCAGTCACGGGGCTTGTGGAATGCCTCCTCCAGTGAGATTGGGGCTTGGGGAGATCAATGCTTTGTATCAATGCTTTGTATTATTTCTTTGTCAGATAGATCAAAATTTACATAGATAATGAAAGATGATATATCCTTTATTACAGTCATGGACAAAAGTTTGGAATATATTTTTCTACCAAATACAGTTTTTGAATCATACCAGGAACAGGTTTCTTGTCCTGAAGTAGAGCCATGAACGGTGCCACAGGGGGGGGGGGGGTGGTGGCGGACCGACCCCCGTATTTTTCAAGCTTATAAAAATGATGGGAATTTTATGGTGTTTCGAAACTCTTGCCCCCCCCATTGTTGTTGATTTGGCTGTTAAAAAAAGAAACTGGCTGACAAAAAAAATGCTTTTTGTCATTGTAGACCCTCTGCTCCCTGCTTGTTGGACTCTGTTCAGCTTGTAGTTTGACTAGTAACAAAAAAAATGGCAATTGACTATTATTCGTAAGAAATTTGCACTTGAAAACAGGGCTAAGCAAAGAAATAAAAATATTCCACTTTTGTGCAGGACTGTACAGACACATACACATGAACATACATGTAACCCACACATTTTGAAACATACATCAGGAATGAACACACTAATACAGCTCTTTTAGAAACAATATGGCTTCAATGTAATATGATTTTATTGCTAAGTTATTTTATACATATACTGTACAATGATACAATTTGTTAAAATAAAATAAATTTGAAAAAAAGACAGCTTACACGAATATTGCTTGCATCAAATGTGTCAATCATTAATAAGTGAAATACTTGGTTGAAAAAGGCACAGTGCTACAGCATTGCAGATGTTGCTGTGTATGTGACTACAAAGCAACAGACTCTCATTAAAAAGAACACCAATATAACAACCATGTTACACCCAAACTTGACATTTTCTTGTATTTGTGATATTGTTTGACAACCTTGATTTAACAAAATTGCAGTATAACAAAGTAATTTTCTTGAGCCAAAGGAGTTTGTTTTAACGAGAGTCTACTGCATTTGCATAAGAAGGTGTAGTGATAAAACGTGAACACTAACTTAACCTGTTGGAGACTAAATACAAGATATCTCATGTTGAGGTGTATGAAAAATGTGCGTTATACATGTAGTGAAATCAATTCGTCTCCAACAGGTTAAATTTATTACAAGTCAAGTTGTAAGATACACGGCATTTATCCACCCGTCCTAATTGTGAGAGCGAGTACGGATTGTGTTCTGTTTGATGCTGTGACTTGATACAACATGTTGCATACTGATAGCAATTTCTAGAATTAATACTGTACACAGTAAGACTTTACCCAATTTCTCTGTTTTTATATTGGGGGGGGGGGAATGGGGAGCATGTGTTTCACACTGATATAAGTTAAAAGAAAGATACCAGTTGCCTTAAACTACTGGTTAAACATAATTGTGACAATTTGGTAAATAGCAGTGAAAGTTTGGTAATTTTAATTTGTACAATTTGGCAATATACATACCTTTTGTGATTTTTTAATTTTTTTCCAACCAACCAATAAAAAAATAATATGTTTACTAAATCCACACAATTCTGAAACTAACGCCGTACTTGCATCACACCACATCAGGATTTCAAGGTGCCACAATTTTTAATTGTGATTGAGCCTAAGATCTTATACATTGAACAGTATGAGATGAAATAAGGGCAGATTTGTGATCAATTTGTTTGTTTTTTTTTTGGGGGGGGGGGGAAGAGAATGATATATCACCCTGAGCCCAAGTGTATTTAAAAACAACTTACATGTACTGTAACATGAAAATTGGTACAGTATTACATGAATGGAATGTTCTAACTCGGCACATGAACATGTGCGACAAATCTCGTTATACATGAGGTAATAGCTACAGTAAGCATACAATTTCACTCTACGCACTGGACGTGTGGATCAGTCAAAGTTTGGAATTCAACACATATGCATGAAATTACCAGCGCACTAAAATGAAAATTTATATATTTCACACAAGTTTTTTGACATTTCCCTTGAATTCGGTGGCTTTACAGCGCTTTTCTTTGGTAGCACAGTTAACTAGTTTATTTACTCACTTTGCATAGACGAGTTCTACTGTAGCAGCATCTATATATCACACAACTGATCATATTGGCATGCATATTATTTTTTATGGTGTTTCCTTGGCCTCTGCCACAAACCAAATTAGAAGCACACTATAACGGTGAATTTACAACTTCAGTGTACGATGACAGTTTCAAAAGTGTACAAATTTACAATCTCAAGGATTATCAAAAAACATTGTTTGCTGATTCCCCCCCCCCAAAAAAAAGAAACAAACATATGACAAAACAATTGCATGAATCTTTCTCTTAACAGCACACATGTTTTGAGACTATTTCTACATCAAGAACACAAGCCAACATTCTCCATTTTACGAACTTTGAAAAAGATCTTTTTTTTTCTTTTGTAAAACTCGCGAGATTTTTATTTCTGTCCGACTATGACAATTATTGAAAGTGTGAATAAATGTGTGCTAGGATATAACAAATGTTGCATATAAATCATTACACAAACAAATATTAACAATTGACACAAACATTCTGCCATACTTTGGTAAAAGGGAGCAAGACAGTGACAAATCACAAATGTTGTTGAAATTTGAGATATTTGACGTAACCCATCCACGCACAAATCCCACATTTTATGGGATTTATGATATTTCTTATAACTCATGAATTAGGAGTAGAAAGGAAAATAGCTCCAAAAAAAAAAAAGGAAAATTTTTCCTTCAATTTGAGCCTATATTTATCACAGTCCAATGCACGAGTCGATCGCAAGATTTTTTGCACAAAAAATTTTCACAAATTTCTCATGCAAATTGGCAATGTTTGACCAAAAAATTATGTAAGATATTTTTTC
>JZLH01S0139526.1:30169-45800 GCA_001188425.1 Eucidaris tribuloides
AGGCTCGACCGTGTGAAAAACCGAGAACTATGAGCAGGATGGGGATGTGGATGGTTGAACTGTGAGGAGCTATTTCGGCGTGAAATTTCTATGTTGTTATAGTCAGGCGTAGGCAGCTTTTCAGCGTTAACAGCTTGATTAGTGGTATTGTAGATTCTATCATCAGAATGAGCTTGATCCATTCTATGTGGGTCAGAAGATTTCATGCCACGGTTGGGTTCAGGGGCATCAGCAACAGTTAAAGAAGACATATCGCTCAGGCCAGGTAAGTGGGGAGTTTTTCTTTTCCTTTGAGGCAAGTTGAGGATGATAGGAGAAGAAGGAGTAGCATTGTTGCTGTGAGACTGAGAGTAAACCATGTTGTTCCTAGATTGGTAGATGTTGTCAGCACGGGCCTGATCACTTACATTTGAGGAAGCAGGTTTATTGGTCTTCAAGGCATTGGCATAGCTTATCGGCGTCGTTTCAAACGGTTCAGAAGAGTGCTGGGCTTTCCTGCCCCTGTGAGGTGATGAGATGAAGGTAGCACGGGGAGGAGGGACAGCCCGGTTGTTACGGGACTGGGAGTGGGGTGCAGAGTGGGAAGCTTTATGTTCTCTGTGCGATTGATAAGGTCGGTGAATGTTAGATGGTCCTTTTCGGTGATGAAGGGTGCGACCGTAAGTTGCCTTGGGTAGGGCATCGGGGGGAGATCGTCTATTGGGCGGGTTGGTATTCGGGTTCACATTCCGTTTTTGTTGAGGTCTTTGGTAAGGATGAAGGGCAGAATAAGGGTCCATGTCTTGCGGTTGATTGGGATAATCATGTGTCGTTTCCATTGTGGGTTCTGTTCCAAGAATGTCAAAGCGATTGTGCAATGGGAGGTCAAATGAAGAATCTTGGAGCACGGGCGGATCAACTACACTGGTATTGTCCGCATTTCGGGAGTAGGGGTGATGGGTTGTATGCATACTGTGTTGTTGAGGGACAGACGAGGCTGCATCATCAGCAGGATCTATTCCATTCTTTAGGCACAGGGCAAGCAGGAAATCACATCTGACGATACCATCTGTACATTCTTCTTCCATTTTGGCAAGTGTGGCCTGCAAGTTAGAAATGTGTTCTTCTTTCTTTTGTAGGGTTTTCTGATCAGCTTTTCGAAGATCTTGAGATGTCTTGCAATCTTTTTTGGCTTGTTGTAGTTGTCGAAGGAGGTTCTCATTTTCAAGCTGCAGACAGTGGATAATGAGGTCTGTGTTTTTAAGTCTTCTCTAGCCTTGGATAAGTCTTTCTTCAGTTTGGAGCATGAGTTACATGTGTTTGAAGTGACATGGGAGCATTTATTGGGGATCGCTTCTGAGTTATTTGAGGGTAGGGTTGGTAAAATCCTCTTATGTGTTTCCGATGAAGCATGTGTAAGTCCGGGGCGTGAAGAGTTACTTTCTTCTTCGCAATCAGAGGGTACCAACATGGGTAAAGAGTGAGGGACGTCATGATTGTTGCAGGAGTTGTTCTCAGCAAACTGCACAGAGTTACGTGGGGGGGTTGAGGATTTATTACCAACATGATCAAGTGTTTGCAGACTCAAATCTGTACTGGCGACAAGAGGAGGAGAAACATCAGCATCCTTGCCTGCATTTTGATCCACGAGCGCAAGAAGCTGGGATGCAGAGATGAGGTCACTGCTGGAAGAAACATCAAGAGTAGACCTTGACATTGAGAGGTGGCACGCATTTGAAGATTCATTCAGAGGAGATGAGGGTTTCTCGAGAGATTCTTGGGAAGATATGGATGAACAGATACAGAGATCGCAGACGAAAAGAATCTCATCATTCAATATGAGTGCTTGTAGTTTGTCGTCACTAAGGAGAGTACATTCAAAGTGGATCCAGTTTCGACAGACAGAGCACTCTATGGTCTGTTGGCAGGCATGGAGGTTACATCTAGGGCAGAGGGCTTCTTTATCCTTTCCAATACACACACACATTGTGTGTTTTGAAGAAGGTAGGGAGGAGTCAACGTCATTTGAGTTGGGGGCTGAGGTGATGACGTCATACAATTTGTGGCACTCCTGATGCAGGTTAGGGTGGTCTTGTTCAATCTTTTTGAGAATATTTTGAAGAAGAGTTTCGAAGAAAAGGTGGGTCTGCTTGCCACAAATCATTATCCGGTTAGAGTTGTTGAAGAAAGTGAGCACAAATTTCTTTTGCTTACCTGCCTTTCCATTTTTCAGTTTGTTAAAGATAGAGAGTTCATGTTGTATTACATTGCCTTCGTCACTAGTAGTTTTAGAGGAGACAGTACAGTGACCTGGAAGTGGTGTATCATTCAGGAGAGTTTTAATAGTTGTAGGCTTTAGGCAGTTGTACATCGAGTTGCTGAGTGAAAGCACCATTAACTTGTCACCATTCCTAAGTCTTCCATTGGACAAGACATGACATATAGCAATATCGGTTATGCAATCTTGGAGTTCAGCATTACTACCATGCATAGGATGAGGCGAAGTCACATCTACGTCGGATGGGTTCGAAGCCAAGTTTTCAGAATGCATGGTGCAGGATAGAAGTTGTATTACAGGAAGAATGGGAGGTTGTTTCAGTAGGGTAGAATTACAGCAACATTCATATAGTATATATATATAGTTAATCTATATCTGTAGACATGGGCATACAATCAAAATAATACGTAGTCTGCAATGAAATCGTCTCAATAACAATAGAGCATAATATTCATAAGTTCATACAATCTAGCGCTGAATATAATTTAATAAGCAGCGAAACATGAAAAAGGGTGAAGTCACATGCAAACATACAGAGGGTATAGTGCAGGATCATATGCGCAACACAAAACGAAGGAGGATGGGTCACCGACAATTATACAGAGGGTAGTATACACAACGGCAGGTGCACAATACACGATGATCGTTGAGGTAGGACAATGAATATGAAGGAATAGGATGCAAGCAAGTAACTTAGTTAGAATGCACCGACGGAGGGAGGGATATCAGACGAGCAAACAGAAAAATAGTACATGCATATTAGGATGCCATAGCGATGGAGGGTGGACGTAAACAGAAATCACGTATTACAAAAATAATACAAGGCATACGGAGGTTATACAGGCAGTTCATGCGATACAGTACATGCAATGAGTATACAGTATACAGTAAGCCTACATACAATGAGTAACCCTCAGCCTCAGAAACAAGACAATGCAACAGGGGGTTAGGTTCATACGTCGAAGGTTCATGCATGAATTGAGCATACAGATATAAAAGGCATGCAGAACTCCTGAATACAGTAGGGTGACAACAACAATCTTAACATGGACAGACTGCACAAAAAGAAGACAGCCAAACAAAACAAAGACTAGATCTACTGAACAGCTCAAATAATAATTTGAGGACAGCACATGCAAAACGATAATAATTATTGACAGGAAGAGCGTGTAGGCAAAATCAAAAGATGCTAAGCAGTACATGCAATGAGTGAATTATGCAAACAGAAGAGAAATCAAGCTGTTGAAGCACACAAAGCACATAGATGAGACGTATGCAGCAGATAGTAACATCCAAGCAATGAAGCAGGGTAAGCAGAGCACGACACAACTTTGAACAGGTGGGACTAAGGGAGATCGTCCCATGTAACCTTACCGGACGGCAGGTAAGTTAGAATCGTAACAAAGCAGCAGAAACAGTGAGATATGGTCCAAAATCACTCCAAATTGAAAGCCCGGAAAATAGGCAAGTTAACAGGGATGAACTCAGCAAAGCTTGGATCAGATGTATAAGTATCGAAAACGCGTGAAATAAGGACTAAAATCCACACTCCGTTCGCTCTTTCACATTCATAATGTGAATACCAAGAATGTCCTGGAATGACTTGTCAAACAATTGAAATGCAAGAAAAGCTGCTGGCGCTGCGACTGCGAGGTACTGGACACATGCCATCCGCCATCGTGTTGTTGCTGTCTGGACTAAGTCATTTATTTATACAGTTTACTGAGTGAAAATGAGAAAATCCGTAAGACTTATCAGGTCAGGCTTTACTACTTACTAGATCTACAACAATTATTCAAGTTTATTCAATCATGTATGTAAGTTGTAATTTGTAACAATTTTGTTTGAGTTTGGTGTGCAAATTTGCATTCCCCAATCCCCTCCGGCCTCCCTATGTTTTTTTGTTTTGTTTTGTTTGTCTTCTTGGCAATAAAAGGTAGGAGTGGGTGGATCTAAAAGGCTGCATTCTGCTACAAAAAAACAAAAATAAAACACCGCTAAATTAAAGGACAATTTGAAGTGAAGTCACAGACAGAAACAAAAAGTTAATTTGCTCAAGATCATGTCATTGGGTGATTTCAAGTTTTGAATTAGTGTTTGTGTTAGTGTTATCTTAACAATAACACGAGCGTTAATCCGAAACTTGAAATCGACCCGTGTTAGCGAGTTGACCCCGAAATTATGACGCACTTCCGGAAGTTGGTATTGAAGATAGTGTTGAAAGTCGTCCGCTGAACCGAGCTGGGTTGCTGGTGTTAGCAATTTACATGCGTTTGTCCCATAACACTAGCCCCTAGGGATTAAGGAAATCGCCATTTCAAGTTCGTTGTTAGTGTTAGTGTTATTTTTGTATCGGTCTACTCAGCCGGGTCGTGCAGTTGTACTTGTAATGTGTATGGCAGCGCGATGGTGTGCGGTAAGCGGCAAGAAAAATTACAATATTTTAGATTGTGAAAGAACTAGGACATAATGAAATGAGTCAAATACATAAAATTGAGAGGGAAGTACATGCCTTTCCGACAGTGTTATATTTGTAGTACAGTTGTTTAAATTTCATAACGAAATTACAACATTTCTTCAGGTTTTCCTGTCACGCTCGTGTTAACACTCGTGTTACGCTATCGATTACAGAATCGATAGTGGCTGTTAATCCGAGTCGCAGTGTTGTCGGTTTAACGGCTCTTTGCGTCTACTAACACTAACAATAAACCACTAATACGAAAACTTTGGAAATCACCATTGTAGACCTGCTATTGACTACATGATGAAATATTAATTTTACCAATCCTTTGTTTATAAGGGTCATATCAGACACACTCTTTCAGATTTTGTTCAGCAGCAGCTAGATTTGAATGACCCAGGTCGTGGTGGATCATGAATGATGCACCTGACAATTACACACATATTGTCACTGAGTAAGCTCTGCTGAATGAGATCTGCTATGAGATTTTATGTGGTGGGTATTATTGCCTGCAGTTGTTATATTTTTAATTTCTTCTGCCATTCTCATCAAGAAACAGAAACATAATACTTTCTGTCAACTGGTTCCAAAATGATTATCCCTAAATGTCTGTTTCGCAATTCGCAAATACAAGAGGCAAAACCTTGTCAACTTAACCCATGGACCTACTAGCCGGACATCGCTTTAGTAGTTTTACCCAAACTACATGTATCTGAAGGAGGCAAAGTCGAGAAAGGAAGAGAGGACGGAGAAAGAAAAACAAATGTGCGAAGAAGAAGAAAAACAAGGGAAGAGGAGTTTGAAGAAGATGGTTTTGCATCCCTGGAAGAAGAAAAGAAACAAAAAAGGAGGAGGAGGAAGAGGAGAGGGGAGGAGGGGGAGTGAAGAAAAGGGAGGAATAGGAAGAGGGGAAGGCAGGAAAATGAGGAGGAGGAGACTGAGGAGGAGGTGGAGAAAAAGACAGTCTTGCGTCAGTTTTGTCACAGTTATCCTTGTCTTTGACAAAGACATATCGACCGGTATATTTTCAATCTGTTATGCAGCATATTAATGTTATAAACGCTTTCATCAGTGAGGAAATAGTTCAAATTTCTTACATTTTAAGGATTGTGAATAAAAGAAGTTCAAGAATAATGCAGATGTGTCTTTTGTGCTTACAGTGTAGATGTTGTTCTCTCACAACTATATTGTAATAAGGCCTAAAAAAAGAAGTTATGTTGCCCTCAACCTCAAGTGGGAAATTTTTAAAATTGGGTCGGTTGGTTGATTTTTTTTTTTATTATTATTATTTGTTTTATGACATGAACAAGTACACATTATGTAGGACTAATCTGTGAAAGTTGAGTTTCCCAATATTTTTTACAGGTCTTTGGAATGGGCAAAACGCATTCATAGGAATTTTATCCAATTCTTCGCACACAAATCTGACATTTTTTCCCCAGAACAGTCAGTTTGTATATGTTGGGTCTGCTAAAAAAGAAAAGAAAAAAAAAGATTGTAACCCTTTTCATATTTTATGGTCAGTCGCTTGAAGCCAACACAACAATTTTTTTTAGGCCTAATTGAACTGCCAGTTGTAGTTTCTGCCATGTGGAGTTAGACACTTATCCACAAGTTTATGCCAAGTTAATCCATAAACCAATTTGAGATAAGACTAAATTATCAGTCGGCAAGTAAAAGGGCATTATGGCACTGTGTTTCACAGTGCCTTATTGCCTTTTACTTGTCGAACAACTAAATGACATTCACATTTGCTTTTATCCTGGAGGACCCACCATCAGTATATCACTGGCTACCAACTGGTGCCTGCCAAAAAAAAAAAAAAAAGATGATGCCTATTGGAAATGAAATTGATAGTGGGAGTCTTTTTTCTAAAGCATTGTTTACATGGATAGTACTTTTATTTTTCACAAAATTTTTGAAGCAGTCTGTTTCCAGTAGTATTGGCTTTGCATGATTTTACAAAGGGGAGTAGATTTCATACAGTACATGAGTGTGAGGCATAGTGCTGTACTGCTGTACCATTTTTATCTTATCTAAAATGGGTATGAAAAGAAATAAAATTATGAGGCGGAATTCCATTTTGTTAGAAACAACTTATACCCCTTTCATATTGACAGCCGAAGTGGAGTTACTCCGGGGTCCAGGAGGAGTTACACTGTACTCCACTTTGGACGGCAATATGAAAATTCTGAGATTATTTCGATCCGGATTCAAAGCAGATTACTCAACCCACATCGAGAAGAGGGTTACAGGCGGAGTAACTCCGCACCGGAAGTGCAGTTCGGCTTAACTCGGTAATCTCGCGCGTGTTTACATTTCCTGTCCCAATGTCACAAGCGAGTTTAGTCGTGGGGAGTTTAATTCCTGAGTTTGATTTTGTTTTGTAGCGTGTTCGAATCGTTTGGTTCTAGATTTTTTTGACGTAAGTTGTTCTTCTGATTTTTAACGAAAGTATTCGAAATGCCGAAATTAATACCCTAACCATAGAACTTATCTTACTCCAACACCAAGTTCGTGAACTGATGCATCGATCCCGTGTTTTCAATCATGTTTTTGTACTCGGATCACACAATCGTCTGGCAAGAGATCAACTATTAAGCAGGCCTACAGACCCATAAAGCGATTGATTGCAAAATTTGAGCGAACCGTTTTGTTAAGGAAAATTTGGCCACATATATGGCGCGAACTCGCATGTTAGCCATGGAAACGACTGCAGATACACCGCTGCGGTGCTTGCCAGTATGAAAGGGGGTGTAAAGTCGGTCCGCAGTACAAGAGTATTAACTCAACCCGGAGTTACTCCGGAGTAACTCCACTTCGCCTTCACTATGAAAGGGGTATTAGTTGATTCATTTGATGAACAAAATCATGGTTGTGGCTATGACCAGTGGTGCACGCCAGGGACCGCATTAAACCGAGATCTAGTAGAAGTGAAGAACTCTCTCACCCACTACAAATGTTCATTGCCAGAGAATGTTCGGTCCAAAATTTTATTTCCTTGCAAGATAAGAAAGAAGCTATTACTAACAAATCAGATCCAGCATCTGAAGAAACCCGTCGTTTAGTTGTGATCAATCCATCAGCGAGCTGGAGTGTGATAGCCTATGTGTAATTCCAAATGTGCCTTTTGCTGTAAGTTACTAAAACTGATCTGGCTACAAGTCTGTGACAGATTACCCAAGAAGTTAACAATTCACTAGACATGCCCATATATTACCAGATACAAAACAATCATAGAGCATTTTTAGCTCACCTGAGCCAAAGGCTCAAGTGAGCTATTGCGATCGCTTTTCCTCCGTCGTTCGTCGTGCGTCGTTCGTCGTGCGTCGTGCGGTGTGCGTCGTGCGTAAACTTTTACACATTTTCAGCTTCTTCTTCAAAATGCATGATTGGATTTGGGCCAAATTTGGCAGGAATGATTCCTTATGGGGTGGGGATGTTCAAGGGTCGATCAAAAATGGTACACCTGCCCCCTGGGGGCCCAGCAGGGCAGGCCGCTAAAGGGCCAAAAGTAGGTAGTTTTCAACATCTTCTTCTGCTAGATGCCAGAAAAGTTTCGGTATAGCCACTTTGTGTGTAGATACCATCTAATATGTGCTACATTAATGTTCCCTCATGACTATCCGCGAGGGTGGCCCGGTTGGTCCCTAAAGGGGTGCAAAAGTTTAGGGACTGGGCCCTAATAAGAATAATTCAGCATTTCTACATCAATGGTATGTAGACCAAACTTGTGGGAATGATCCTCAGTGGGGAGGGGATAGAGGGTTCTGGAAATGGTTACACCAGCCCGCCCTTGGGCCCAGGCGCAGGGCCCATAAGGGCCAAAATAGGTAACTTTCTAACCACCAAGCCCATTTGTAACAAACTTGGTGTAGAGTACATAACAGGGACCTCAATGTAATTTAGGGGTCAAAGGTCAGCATATGTAGGTCAAAGGTCTAAATGACGTTAAATGTTCTTTGTGTTGTTATTGCCCATTGCGAGTAACTTGGATTGGTAAATGCTTACGTGTATAGTGACTCAATGTTAATTTGGGGGTTTCCCCAAGGGTCCCCCACCATAAAAGTAGGTCCAAAGGTCAAATGTTAAGATACTGGGCGTGCCTGTTTTTATAAAAACGGAATGTCAAAATTTTTTTTTAATTAAACTTGGAAAAATCAAGCTATACGTGTATGGCAAGGGGAGCAAAGTTTTCGCAACTGGTTCATTGGCCTTATGTGGTGCCTAAGATATCAGGCTCTCAAGGCAAAACTAATAAAACGTATAAGCTGATGTTTTTTTATGCAGGCTCACACTAACCTTCTTTTCTTAGCTTGCCCTGTGGGCAAGTGAAATCATCACTTCAGATTTTACTTGCCCCAAGAAAACAAATTTAGTTTGGCCCGAAATAAACAATGATAAAAACATTAAAAATTATTCCCTCTTAGATTTTAACCAATAAGGCCCCCTTTTATAACAATAGTGTGATTTATGAATTTAAATGAGTATAAATTAAGTACAATAGATAAATAATGATGAAATTGTAGAAGTAAACAGATAACATAAGTTTTAGACATATTTTTTTTGTTTTGGTAAGACTATTTGACATGATTTTCTCATTTCTTGATCAAATTATTTAACTTGCCTCATTGGGCAAGTAAATTGTTAAGCCTTTTGGAACTTTACTGCGCAACTTGAAAGTTTTACTTGGCTCACGGGCAAGCTGGCCAAGTGCTAGTGTCGAGCCCGTGTTTTATGGGTACCATAGAGAGTTTGGCGATAATCAGGTGAGCGTCATGGCCGCCCCGGCTCTTGTTTGTTTTGTTTTTACAAAATGGGTCCTTGCATGTGAAATGTAGGTGACTCATGTATATGATAGTGTGTATATTGAACTGAATCGAGAAATCAGTGCTGCTGCAAAGGTTGATAATAGCAGGTTATGGAAATAAAAATTTAATTGGGGGGGGGGTTCGTTTCATATTAAAAGCCTGATTGCCAGTATAATATACATTGATCCCTATCTTTGAGGATAATTGGAGAGCTATTTTGTGATTTTAGTGGTGGGCTATTTTGTTACATGTTGGGGGCTAAATCGCCGCTCAAGCGCAGTGTATTTCCTACACTGATGCAATAGGCCTATTCTTTAAATGATGGAACAGATCAAATTATGCATTCCCTACAATCTACATCCTTCTGGACATGGCAATCAATATGGATGGGCTGTTTGTGCTAAAATTTGAAGCTTGTTCATGTATACCTGTATATTTTGGACTTTCTGGTATAGAACAAGATGTACCAGGGCAATTCCACGGTCAGTCGCATTACACTTTTATGTGTCAAGTCTGTAACTTTGTAGTATCAGTCTTACAAGAATGAGTCTTTCTGTCAAGTTTACACCTTAACTTTAACTTGACACCCAAAGCTTTAAAATAACATTATCAAAAATGTTGCAGGCGTTGTACTGTGAACGGCACAACTTGGTAAAAATCGGTTAGTCGCATTACACAAAACAGACAAGGGAAAAAATCCATTTATTACAATTCACTATTTTTTAAAAACCAAAACACTTTTACCAGTTTTATTACTTGCACCATATGACCTTGACAGAGAAGTCTCAAATACACTATATAAACACTACACAAAAAATAAGTTCCCCCTTTATGAAAATTCCATAACCAGGGTGCGACATAACCGCTTGCCCGATGGCCCGGGGCAAGTAAACATCACAGTCGGGCAAGCATTTTGAAGTGTCAACTAAAAATGCTTGCCCAAATCGGGCAAGTTATAATTTGCAAAGCAAACCTAAGTAAATACCAAAACTGTATTGAAACAAAAATGAAATAAATAGCTGTTTTTACGGAGGAAACGCTGGCCAAAACATCGGCAATTATTTGTGTAAGAATTTGAATTCTGCAAAACGCAAAATGAACGGGAGCCAGGCGCAGGAAGCCGGCATATTCTATATAAGGCCAGTGCAAGATCAAGGACAGCTGCGACTGGCCTGAGATTGTCGCAAGAAAAAAATAAACATCGCGGAAAATTGTGGCAAGGATTGAAGAAATTACAGAAAGTGTTTCAGTGAAAAAAAATGACTGAGAGTAGGGCAGCAAAAGGTAAGGCAAACTGTTTTCAAAATCACAAAATATATCACAGCCACCTCCAAAAACATTGGCAGTTTAGCCGACTAGAGATTGCCGCAGTCCCAATGTGTTAAATGGTTTATGGTTTGATTTCAGTCGTAACTTGCGACTATTGGCGTAATTTTCTGGCACTTGAAAATGATAAAGTTGACAATGAGAGGTTCAATAAGGAGATTCAGAAATAATAGTTTGGATATTATGATGGATTTTAAGAGGATAACTGGTCAAAAAGTGGCAAATTTAGCTAGCTGGAAAGCATAGCTTACATACCGCATCAGTCACAGAATCATGCGCCCTGAACTCTGGGGTGGAAGATGGCAGGCGTGGTGTCCAGTTCCCTGGCTGGGGTAGTGGTTTTTATGAAGAACCTTTGTTACAAAATATTTCCCAGTAGTGTACTCCTATCTAATAAATTCTGTTAGGTAATCATTTCAAGATTTGAATAAATAAGTGGAATAATTCAAAGCAAGTTTGGTAAAGGGATATGGAGAATAGACAAAAACTTTAGTTTACACATGATCTACATTTTCAACATTTTTTAAGTACCGGGTTGGAATGCAATTAATGCATCCTAAGAGGATAATAAATTTAAGAGCTAGACCAGAAGTTTTTAAATGTCCACAAAATACTCTTGGTTGATAGGCGGTGATCCGGTGTGGGGTTCATGACCCACCTTCTCAAGGGAGGGGTTATCCCCTTGATTTTTAAGCTTATTTTTCGCAAAATTGTTGGCATTTTTTGATAATTTAATAGACCTCGAAAATATACTTAACACTTTTCTGTATAAACACTTGAAACATTTTATCTGGAAAGCAATATAGCTTGAATTATGTTATCTAACATTTATATGATACAAAAAGTTGCGAGGGGGGGGGGGGGGGGGGGGGTGTTACGGTGGTTTATTTCTAAGAAACACTTTCATCATCATTAACAACTTAAACAAATTTAAATGAAATCATAACCACGTTTAAGTTACTGTACTGGAAAATCACAATCTCATCAACAAAACATTTTTTTTATGAACACCACGGTAATCACTAGATGTTCACAAAAATGTGTATATTGCCTGTGCTGGTCTCCCCCCCCCCCCCCAATCCACAACATGAAATTGCCACTACCGCTGCTGGAAACACATTGTTATACATCGTTCATATCGTAATATATGAGAATGAGCATCAATTAAAAATTGATCATTGATTTTTCATAAATATGACAAAAATCATTGAATGTGAAAATGTGTGAATGGTTAACATGTATGATGCTTTTGTATATCTATACATATTAATCACACAAATCAATAAATTTCTGTATTTTCGGGCAAAACAATAAATTCATTCGGTGCAAGCATTTCGAGGCTGTTTGAAAATTCACTTTGCCCGATCGGCAAGTGCCAAAAAAGTTATGTAGCACCCTGCATAACTTTTTTAACGAATGATTTGAGCAAATAAGTTTGCAGGAGTGTTTCGCCATTCCATTGACAAACTTCTGTGTGAAAATTTGATAATCCGTCAAGTCAGCATAGAGAGCAACGAATAAGGCAAAAGTCACTTTTTCAAAAGTCACAAGGGCATCTTGAGGGATTGATGCAAGGATTTGAAACAAATTCTGTTTCTGTTGAATGATTAGGCGCTATTTATGTTAACAGCTATCGTTTGACCCCCTGACACCTCTTTTGGCACTTTTGGCACTTTTGGCATATTTATGCTTCAGTGAGCTCAATTTAACAATTTCCATCCATCCTCAATTTTGAAATTGTAAATTCCATTAAGTTTATTGAAAAAATTGAAATCCGATATTTTTCAGCAAAGTGTATCTTAACACGTTGTATGGACATAAGAGGTTGTAACCATGTCAGGGTTCAGTGAGCACACTTTATAAATAAAGCAAAAAATACCATTATTTACCATTATTTTGACATAAGAGATGACTCTTGTGATTTTTGAAAAGTGACATTTTTGCCTTTAATTCATGCTCACTCATGCATGGCTTGACAGATTAATCTTATTTTCACACAGAGGTTAGTCAATGAGTGTGGAAATGTTCCTGTCAAGTTATTTTGCTAAAACTTATTTCGTTAAAAAGTTATGGTATTTTGAACAAGGGGGAACTTACTTTTTGTGTAGTGTTTAGATTTGGTAAGCAACTTAGAGTATCCTTTGCGGATAGAAAAACGTTGGGGTAGTCGCATTATGGTCAGTCGCATTACAGTTTGTCCGGTGTGACTCCGGAGGGTATTTCACCCAGTGCAGTCAAGGAAATATCATTATGGCTTCAGAAATACAGAAATATGTAGGCCTACATCTTTTTCCCTTCAGTGAAATTTTGAGGAAAAAATATCACAAGAAACTTGTGTAATTGGTATTTTAGTGCTTTTTGGGGGCCTCCAGTCCCACACATACAATTTTAATGATGGTTCGAGATCTTGAAGAAATCAACGAAAATGAAAAATAATTTTCATTGAATTTGAAAGACTTTTATTATTTATGAACATCCATGGCATCAGGTTAGTGATAGGTCATATAATTAACATGAGAGAGACATTTTAGTTTTTGGATAAATGTCCTTATTAGCTTATAATTGCCCACCAGTATTTCTCCAGAATATATGCATTTCATTGAATCAGAACAGAATATTAGTCGTGAATCACAGCTCCATTGTAATTATTTGCTCCAAAAAAAAAAACAGATCATATAACTTCGTTTCTGCTTACTCTGCATTGATTACATAATCACAAACACATCTTATTTAAGATCTCTGCAAAGACTGCAATCATCTGCTCCTCACTACATTTACAAGTTTCTCTTCATACAAGCCACCACATAGTCCTGCTCAAGCAAGTACTGAGTTAATCATACCTGGGGGATCATGCTTTCTCTCACATTAGATTCAAACCTTGGAATAAGCTCCCTTTATCCATTATCATTCATGAACACTAGTCATCTTCTGTGGACACATTCAAAACATAAACATTGATACCGCATGTACATATTTTTTTTTTGCATGTCTTATACATGTGTGTCATTTTCATTTGCTTATGCCTTCGCCCCATAGGGGTGCCGGAGGCATTATTTTCTTTTTGTGTTCCAGCATTGCCATGTGTGTCTCGGTGGTGAACTGCAGTGCTCGAAGAGAAAGTACTGGTTGATTACTTGCAGAACAACATCATTTTAATATCAGCTGCTTTCAAACCTTCTGTGAACAGATGGTAATATTCTAAAAATGTCACTATAGTACACGAGAGAGTACTGTAGTTTAAAACAACAGAACACTTCGTTTTGGACAAATCTGCTACACAAATCCCTACTGCCGAGTGCTGACAAAGTACTAACACAGAAATCAATATGTGGGACTATGTTTATTGTTGCCGTACACACTGCAGCAACTGAGTGCACTCAGTCGGGTACTCAAACTGCCAATCCCTCAACTTTTTATTTCATATGAAGTGAATTAGTCCCGCATTATTAAGGTTACATGTGTTATACCTCATCTGAAAGAGCAGACTCGGCTCTTTCAGATGAGGTAAACTCATATAACTTTTTTTTTGTCTTTGATTTTTTTTTAAATAATTAATGAAAAATGTCGGGGGAACCCCGACATTTTTGACCATATTTTACATTACAGCATCCAAAGGGTTAAAAATGTTATATGAGTAATACCTCATCTGAAAGAGCTGCATCTGCTCTTTCAGATGAGATATAACACATGTAACCTTAAAGCCTTTTCAACCCTTTAGATGCTATAATGTAAAATTGGGGTGTTCCTACGAGATTTTTCATTAATTAATTAAAAAAAACTAAAGACTTCAGAATCTATTATTGCAGGGTTATGACAATTGGGGCATAAAGCTTTCAATAACAAAAAACCCCAAAACTAAAATTGGGCTTTAAGGTACAATGATAACAAGTTGCTTTTCCAACAAGAGTCTTTTAACTTGAAGATATTTTCCAAATAATCCTGACGTCATTCCGTTACCAAAAGTTGTTAAAGTGATTAGGCTAACATTGTGAAGCTTCAATTTAAAAAAATTGTCAAACTTTGATATCTGAGCTACATAGTAGTGTTCAAATGGACAAATAAACACCCTAGAATACAAAAGTTTGGAACAGTTACACTGCCAATCGGCAAGTTATACATTAATAAACAATAAAACTCGGGCGAGTTTTATTAACCTAGGTGTACACACAGTAAGTCTATGGGAGGAAATGGGCAAGTGAATCCGGTCAACTTACGATTTTTCATTTTTAAAGCACTAAATAATCATTTTGAAATACAATTTTTTCAGGGCTCATTTTTAGACCTCATCAAAGACACTGGTAGCATGGGAATCATGCGGCTCAAATTTTTTTAACTGTGGTAAATGTTAGCAATACCTTTAATCCACTAATTGAGCTGTAATTAATTAGTCAAATTAGAAAATGCTTAGTTTCGTGAATCAAAATGATATGTAAGACTCCAATCTTCAAATCTAGCGCCTTTAAAACACAGATGAATCATATATATTCACAGAGTTTTGGAAAAACATCTATCTTGTGAAAACACCATGTCTCTTGACTCTCTTTTAGCGTCATTCCATTACCAAGCTCATTATTATGCAAGATTAATTAACAGAAATGATTTTGTTGGAAAAATGAGAGAATTGTGTAAACTAGTTTATATGCATAGATTGGGTAGCATATTTGACATTATAGTAACGAATTTTGTTTGACACTGGTAAGAAATCCAAAAATGAGGTCTGACTGTCATTCCGTTACCATGGAACCGCCCATCTACAACTGAACTGTCTCTGTAACC
>JZLH01S0139526.1:45825-58042 GCA_001188425.1 Eucidaris tribuloides
GGAAAGTACACTGCCAATGGCAAGTTATACATTAATAAACAATAAAACTCGGGGCAGTTTTTTAAACCTAGGTGTACACACACGTAAGTCTATGGGAGGAAATGGGCAAGTGAATCCGTGTCAACTTACGATTTTTCATTTTTAAAGCACTAAATAATCATTGAAGTACAATTTTTTCAGGGTCTCATTTTTAGACCTCATCAAAGACACTGGTAGCATGGGAATCATGCGGCTCAAATTTTTTTAACTGTTGTAAATGTTAGCAATACCTTTAATCCACTAATTGAGCTGTAATTAATTAGTCAAATTAGAAAATGCTTAGTTTCGTGAATCAAATGATATGTAAGACTCCAATCTTCAAATCTAGCGCCTTTAAAACACAGATGAATCATATAATTTCACAGGGTTTTGGCAAAAACATCTATCTTGTGAAAACACCATGTCTCTTGACTCTCTTTTAGCGTCATTCCATTACAAAGCTCATTATTATGCAAGATTAATTAACAGAAATGATTTTGTTGGGAAAATGAAGAGAAATTGTGTAAACTAGTTTATATGCATAGATTGGGTAGCATATACTTGACTTAGTAGTAACGAATTTTGTTTGACACTGGTAAGAAGTCCAAAAATGAGTCGTGACTGTCATCCGTTACCATGGAACCGCCATCTAAAACTGAACTGTCTCTGTACCAAACTTCTCTACAATTTGCACAAGACTTGGCATACTGTGTGGTTGTACCTGTAGTATTTGCTTTCAATCTTTTCTGCACATGTTTTGAGTCTTGTAACAATTTTTATTTATTTTTTTAACACAGAAACCTTTACTCATAATAAGGACTGGACACCCAGACAGTATGTGCATAATGGACATAAATATATTGAACGATTATCGATTTACTGCAAGCTGGCTGGGCAAACCCAACGGATGCACATTGGACTACAAAATATAAATAAGAAGGGCGGATTTTAAAGAGAATACACAGTACTGGTTGATGATGGAATCTTCATCAAAATTTACATTATCATTAGTTTCCAGGTGAGAGTAAATTACTTTGCATTATTAATGCATCATTTTTAACCCTTAAGATGCTATAATGTAAAATTTTGGGGTTGTTCACATGAGATTTTTCATTAAATAATAAAAAAAAAAACTAAAGACATTCAGAATCTATTATTGCAGGGTTTTGACACTGGGGCATAAAGCTTTCAAATAACAAAAAATCCCCAAAACTAAACTTGGGCTTTAAGATGCTTCACAATATTTCAAGGAAAAAACTGCTGGAAAAAAATTGTGATTTTTAGCTGTTTTTCTCATAAAACTGAGAATTTTTCATATTTCCACAATAGCATTCTGCGTACTGTTGGTGATTCTGCTAGAAGACGGCATTCAAGAACCAAAATTTGGGGCAGAAATGATGACCCCCATGACCATTATTTCTTTATAGTTCATAGGCAATCAAAACCACTGAAATGTAAAATATTTTGAGATAAAGCCATTTTATGAAGTTTTTATTTTGTCCACTTTCTCATGGAAATGCCCAGATACTTAAAAAAAAAATATTGCCAGTTGTTTGTGAAACTGACGCCAGGTTTAATTTTGTAAAGAAGTTTGATAAGAAATAAGAATCTCTAGAAAAGATTTTATTTCTAGAGCAAAGTGAAATACATTAATTTACAAGTTTCTCATCTGTGCCAGCTTTCTTTTGTTCTGCCACCTCCCTGGTTTATATTTCAATTACATTGTGAAAAGTTTGAAAGTTAATATTGCTTGCTTGTTTATTTGGTTTGGTTTTGATCCTTAATAGTTCATAGACAGACATTTTCAGCAAAGAAAATATTGTGGGCTGGAACGTGGTCCATAGCTTGTAATACATGGACTTGCTTCCTCCTCATTTGTTATCAACCTAGATGAGAAACTTTTTTTTTATTTTTTACTTGGCCTATTCTACACAAAGTCACAAACTCTTCTCATGAATGAAATAGATAATTATTATGTTCCTATCTTTAGAATAAATATTTTTTTTTTTTTTTTACTTTCCCTTTACTTATTACTCTATCATATTTGTTGTACATCAGGTTGTTTTCAGAGTTGTTGCTTGAAGTTGACTTCTCAACTACCTCCAGGCGAACTACATACTCAAATGGGTCAGTTGATTAAAGTTTTCTTCTGTATCTAGGAAATGTCCAAGCCTTATTTGTACGGGGTTATATACTACATGTATACTTCAGCTCAAATCAATCATGGTACACAAACAAGTAAGATTACTGGGAGTCCAAGCACTTGGGGAGAAAACTGATGCACAACAAAAAATTCATTTCTGAGGCCGTATGCAGAAAAACGGTGATCTTTGCTTTCTATGTAATCAATAATTTGCATTGATGCAGAAGTATGAATGTATTGATTTCTTATTACTGCTGTGGTTCACCAGGAGGTAAGTTGGTTAGTCAAGTAAAGTAATGTGCAAACTGCAAGAGAAAAATGCCAAGAATTTGGTCAATTTGCATGTCAAATTTGATTCAATCAATATTGCCAGGTTACAACCCCAAGTAACCTTTAATTTTCTGGGCAAAAATTAAAATAGGCTATCATTAATATTGAGTTATGGCAATTTCCTTGTGATGATATTTTTTTTATTAGCATTTTGTCAAGTATAAACCCCTTTTTGTAGTATTTCTGTTTAATTACAGAAATAGTGCTGCCAATATTTGGTTACTTCCATACTGGGTACATCATAAGGGTAAGTTATCAATTAAAATTAACTTCAGACACTTCTTTCTCATGAACACAGTATTTCTTAAAGGTATTGGCGAACATTTACCACAGTTAAAAAAAAAAAACTCATCTGAAAGAGCAGACTCTGCTCTTTCAAATAAGTTATAACTCATATAACCTTAACACCTTATTAACCCTTTGGATGCTATAATGAAAAATATAGTAGAAAATCTCAGGGGTTCCCCCCCCCCCCTCCCCGAGATTTTTCATTAATTAATTTTAAAAACCTAAAGACATTCAGAATCTATTATTGCAGGGTTATGACTTTGGGGAATAAAGCTTTCAAATTTAAAAAAAAAATCCCTAAAACTAAACTTGGGCTGTCAGATATCAAAGTTTGACAATTTTTGAAACTGAAGCTCCACAATGTTAGCCTATCACTTTAAGTACTGATTAATCAGTTGCTTCTGAGATTCTGTAATTTCCATGAGTTAATACAGGGCACATCTGCTTCCCATAATCAATGTGTTACAGACACTATTTAACACTGAGGAAGACCCATATAGAAAATATAAAAATTGTCAAAGTTTATCTGACACACATGATAGTGGTTGAACGGATAAATAAACACCTTAGAACAAAAACTTAATAGACAGTTGTGCTGTCACTAGCAAATTATGTACAGATAGATATTGGGGACAAAAATTCTTCAACACAGCAGTCTATGGGAGAAAATGGAATTGTAGCCCATTGATTTTTCACTTCTTAAAAGCACCTGATAATCATTTACTGTACATCAATATAATTATCTGACTTTTAGTTTAAAAAAATATGAATGAATAAATAAATAAATAAATAAATAAATAAATAAATAAATAAATAAGTAAATAAAAAAGATGAGGTGGATAATTACAAGGTGTTGGTTTCAGTGGCTATCAATTTACCATTTCTGTGGATTAAAGCACAAGTTTAGTTCCAGCATAGTTTTGTTTATGCCCAGGGGTCATACCACACCAATAACAGATTCTGAATGTCTTTCGATTTTTTTTAATTGATTAATGAAAAATCTCGGGGGGGGGGGGAACCAGAGATTTTGGACTACATTTTAATTTACAGTATAGCGTCCTCGACTCCTCGGCATTGATAACGTGTTAAGGTAGTCTGAATTATTTATACTTCAGCTGAAAGATCAGACTCTGATCTTTCAGCTGAAAACTAAACTTGCGTTACAGGCAAGGTTCACCCTGATATTAAGTTGGTTTTAATAAAAGCAGAACAATGAGAGAAACATATTAATGAACATTTGGTGAAAATCCACCAAGGAATAACAGAGTTATGAAGTTTCAAAGTTTTAAATTTGTGACGTCACATGCGAGCAGCTCCCCATATGTCATGTGATATAAATTCCATAAAAGTGCCGTTTTCTCAGAAATTTGAAAATGATTTTACCTGTGCTTTCAATATATTGTCAGAAACATTATTTCATACATGCAAATATGAGAAAACCGCATTCAATTATCATGAACTATTAAAAAATTGAAATTTATGGAATTTATATTATGTGACATATGGGGAGCTGCTCGCATGTGACGTCACAAATTTAAAACTTTGAAACTTGATAACTCTGTTATTCTTTGGTGGCTTTTCGCCAAACTTTCATTAATATATTTCTCTCACTCTTCTGCTTTCATTAAAACCAACTTGATGTCAGGGTGAACCTTGCCTTTAAATGATATTTACAGGACCTACAAAGCAAATCTTAATTTTATCATTTCAGTACGGTATTTTCTAGAGTAGAATTGCCCAAAGTTACTGATATCTCCAGTGAGTTGTCCACAATAGAGCTCAGTCCTAATTCATTTGGACAGCCACCTTGGTTTATTTTTAGCATTGAGTGTAATCATGGCTATAATGGACGTACACTTGATGACTGCATCAATTAACATCAAAATCACTGAAAGGACACAGATTATAGAAAAAAAAGAGGAGTAGCAATGTGTATAGTATGGGACTAAAATTGGAAGTGTGATATTTTGACTTATTTTCACATGCAATTGCTTTGATTATATTTTTAAAGTGTGAACTTTAAAAATTTGTGATAATGGGAGTAATGCTGTCTGACCTAGTCTCGTTCCAGACCATGTGGCTCTATCCCCCTCCAGAGTACGAGTACACTCACTCTGCACCAGTCAAGAAAGACACTACAGTAGTCTTTAAAGCAGTTGACTGTAGTTTCCTTATCAATTGATACAGGATGGGTTGATCAAAATGTCTGAAGCCAGACTGTCCAACGTCTTTATCCGGCCATGTTGGGACTTGCACTAGTAATCTGGATATTGTGCAATTGTGATGAATACATCCCCAGAAGTTTTAACAGGTCTTACTTGGTACCCGGTATTAAATTATAGACAGAAAACAGTGAGCTTAGAAACACCCATATTCAGTGCCAAATGAATGTTTTGTATTATTACACAAGCATGAACTGTAATAGAAAAAAATTTACTAATAGAAATTTTACCACTTCATTTTTGACATTCTTTTCATAGTGGAGAATGGAAAACAGACAGCATTGTTAATTTCAATAAAACATGTGTTGTCAGGAGGTACAAAACCAAACAAGGAACAAAATAGAAAGATGCTGTCTACTAGTCAGAGATATGCATGGAACCAAATTTAATACTTAAGAAGTATACAAGATTTCCCAGAATGCAAGCAGCACATAAGTCAGATGCTATCAGTGTTTCCCATCACCACTTACATCCCAAACACCCGATCACTTCCTTTAAGCGTGGTGGAAGTACTCTGGAGATGTTCCGTCAGCGGGCGAAGCGTGAATTGGATTTAGCGGAGCAGCATCCGAACGTGGAGCCTACATCCACTATGACTCAGGACCGAATAATGAGATTCCATTGAAGCATTTCCAGATGCATCAGCATCGATTTCCTTCTCGTCGCGGAGTGAAGTGTGCCCTCAATGTTGTTGAACGTCCAAGGGTCCACGTGCGATCGTTTTGCGTAGCGCGAAAAGTGTCGCATCTCGTGACGGCTCCTGTCATTGCGGCGGAAACCATCCCTGATCAGGAGTTGCCCTCGTTTTATGCGGCAAAGAGTGGAGAACCGTTTCGGTGTGATACCCACTTTGCATGAGTAGCATGGGAGATAAGATGTTCATGCATGTACCCTAAATTTTCAAGTGGTATGTCCCGGTTCTATCTATTTCACATGGTCGTAAGGTGAAACCATTTTTAAAGTGGGGGGACAACAAGTCGTGTCATGACTGTCATAAACATTTCTAGGGCTGTTCTGGTTCATGTTGCATCAGATCTTAAATATTAAAGGATGCACTTGGCAGTCTATGCCTTGAGATTCCAGATATTTGTGACATTTTGTAGGTTTCTTGAAGAGATATTTGTATTTAGGGGTAAAAATCAGTCTGATTAACTGATAGAGTCAGTGGTTTTCCATTTCAAACAATGGTGTTTTCCATTTCTGAAAGCCTGTCATTCTGTTTCAACTTGATCTAAAAATAGAAATTTTGTTTTGTCATAGAAAATGTAGCCCTACATATCAAAAACATGAATTCCGTTTTGCACTGGTAAATTCCATGAATTTTCACATGAAAATTAAAGAACCAAACCAGATTTTTCGTTTTGATTTTTTCCGGTAAACGGAAAATCACTGTCCCTTAAACTGATCTGGATTTTCTCACATGGCAATCTAGCTCTAGATCACAACTTCGATAAGCTCACTGGTCTAAGAAAGCTCCAATCTCCATTCTATGTACAGGTACGTGTACTTTCCAGAGCAGAACTAGGTTATGATCAGCTGATGTTGCACTAGGAGTCAAATTACAATTAACTCTTTACACGCTGATTTTTTTTCTGAGGGGGTAATAATAAAATTACAATTATTCTTTTCAATATATATTTTGGGGGGGTTATTTTGCTTTGCTCATTGCCGTAGTAAAAATTGTATTTTTATTTTTGTATAGATGTTATCTCAGCACCCAAGCTATTGTTTAATATCTCCTTTACAAAGGTTAAGAGGAAAGATAACAATTGTATGTTTGTGCACAGATGCAACATTAGTGCTCAAAGGGTTAGTCGACCAGTTTCAAAATATAAGTGCAGTGGTGTTAATTTTATGCATGGATACCTTTCTGACAAACTTAATGTTGCCCTTGGCAACTTGATAGCTTGTCAGATCTACACTACAATGTACTTGTAGCAATGTTCAGATAATGTATCATGCAATGTGCATTTTTAGTACACTTCAAAGCATATAATGAATGGAGGACTGATACTTTGCTTATTTATTTTTTCATGAACTTATCCGGCACATCTAAGAAGAATGATTGTGACCACTAGGATGCCAAACTTCGTTAAGCATAAAGAGGGTTAAACATGTTTCATTATGTATCGCTGTATTTCCTCCGGAGACCAGCGTCCCACTTACAGGAATAGGGCCGCATGTGTGACCTACTAATCAGGGTGCGGACTATCGCACTCGGTGCATTATCATCCCTCACAAATATGGAGATTAGCGCAGGGTATTCCATGTCTAAAGGGATTAAGTGAGGTTGGTAATAATCTTGTTGGGGCTACTGATAGCCTGGAGAATAAGCTCGTTACTGGGTCATCCGAGCTAAAGAATTCATGAATGTGCTCTAGAAAATATGTGGAGGTAACGGGTAATAAAAGGAAATTTCTCTTGCAATTTACTTTCAGAGCTTATTGAATATGACAGATAGTTGTTTTAAAAAAATCTCATTATTTCAAAAAATGTTTTTCTTTGGGTGGGACCCTCAAGGGAAATTGAATAGTAGAATTGGATAAGGGCAAACTGATAGCAAGATGCTGTTATAGAAGCAGAAAAACCAGTGAAACACATTGATCAGTGAAACTTTGAAAAAATTGGACAAATAATAAGAAATATGTGGATTCGAAAATTCCAATGATCATTATAAAATTGGCACAGGGTTCGTACGGGTCAGGGAATTTCTGGAAAGTCAGGGAATTTGAAAATACTTTTTCCAGAAGCAAAAAGTCAGGGAAAGTCAGGGAATTCATCAATTTCTTCTGGAAAGTCAGGGAAAATCATTTATTCATGACATTTTAAAAATGACCCTTGATTGGGAGCTCGCTGGTATTGCGATGATGTATTTTACAAGCTTTAATTATGTAAAAATGGTCATGGAATTTAGAGTTTTCTGCTCTGGAAAGTCATGGAAAAGTCAGGGAATTTTGAAAATGTGTAAGTGTACGAACCCTGTTGGCAACATGGTACAAATCACAAGTTTCTAAGGCCTTCAGTTCAGTCACATATATTTCTCTTATGAGATACCCCTCAAGTTCAATGTGTGGTTTATGAAACAGAAAAAAATTGATGTACATGTACAATGTTTGTTTTGTGTCCTGTTCATAACTTTCATTACAAACCTTTCAAACAGTACACTAAACATTCCATGACATTTAAAGACACTATATAACATTGTAGAAGACCCATTTAAAAAATTGTCAAACTTTGCTATCTGACATACATGTACCTGACAGTGTTTGAATAGAAAAATACACACCCCAGAACACAAAAGTTCAGACAGTTATGCTGTCACTGGTAAAATATGTCCACATAAAATTTGGCACATGAATTATTCTCGGCAGATAAAAAATTTGCAACACAGTAGTCTATGGGGAAAACTGGAATGGTCTCTCAATGATTTTTACTCTTTTAAAGCACTAAGTGATCATTTTGAACTGTAATTTTTTCAGGGCTTCATTTTTAGACCTTATCAAAGACACTACTAGCATGGGGAATCATGTACATGTAGTTCACATTTTTTAAATGGAAACATTGTGTTACAGTGCCTTTAATGCAAAAGTTACGTGTCTGAGGTCCTAATTTTGTTGTATTCTGTCATTTACACTGACATGCAACTGGTTGCCACAAAATATCAGATTCTATTCTCCACGTATCTGTTCTGCGTGGTTATTAGGATATAAAAACATCTGTTGGTGATCATCAACCGCTAAATAAAATTGTGGGGGATCTTCATGATGTGCTATCGAGGGGCTATTATTAAACATGTGTGCAGTCACTCTAAATAATCTAATGATTTAAGAACAAGTTAAATCTCCTAAATTAAGCCCCAAAAGTAGCACAGCCAAACTGTGCCAAGTACCTGTCTAATGAATAATTTGTCAGTTAAAATACTAACAGACTGCATGAATGTCAGAAAAAATCTATCCGCCGGTGTTCTGAAAATGTTAAGCTACCACGTGTCTGGCAAACGCTGTTATCTAAAACAAAAATGTTAAAGAGATAAGATTGAGTCGAGTACTTGCAAAAACATTTCAGATATTTCATTTTTCATTTTAAAGGCAGTGTATCTCATTTGCACTCCTCCCCGAAGAACAGGAAAAGATCTCTCGTGCCCTAAAGCTATTCATGATTGACATGTCTGTGAAATCTGGGGGTCAGTTATTACCCAGAATTTGAAAAATGCATAAAACAAACAATGGCCGTTTAGTGTAAGTTTGTATGCTGGGAATTTTTTTGTCATGAGACAAAAATTCAAATCAGGGTCTAACGCTACTATAGTTCCACTAACACTGGGTTTCTAGCTTCTATACCTTGCATGTATTTTCTTTGAAAGTGTTGTCAAAGGTGCTTGGTTACTTCAGTCTTCAGTGTGGTTTAACCAAATTCTCTCATATTGCTTGTTTATTTCGATTCAGATTTAAAGGCATTGTATAACAATGTGTCCGGGTTAAAAAATCTGAGTTACATGATTCCCCATGCTACTAGTGTCTTTGATAAGGTCTAAAAATGATGCCCTGAAAAAATTGCAGTGTAAAACAATCATTACGTGCTTTAAAAAAGTAAAAATCATCGAGAGACCATTTCAGCTTTTCTCCATAGACTGCTGTGTCGCAGAATTTCCTATCGGCTGATGTAAAATTAATGTGCCAATTTGTATCTGCACATATTGTACTAGTGACAGCATAACTGTCCAAACTTTTGTGTTCTAGGGTGTTTATTTGTCCATTCAAACACTGTCAGATATGTCAGATAGAAAAGTTCAACTATTTTTTAAACGGGTCTTCCACAGTGTTATATAGTGTCTTTAACTAAATCCTTTCATATTGGGCAATTTGTTCACTTTCTGTCATTCTTTGTACCCTGATCCTATGATGTTCAAATCACCCATGATTTGAGAAACTTAATTTTTGTTTGTTTTTTGGTTTTTTTTGTTTTTCCAAATGAAAATTTGCAGTGCATACTGATTTCGTTATGCATCAACACAAGTAGGCCTATAATAAAACATTTAAGAGGGAAGCACGGAGCCATATTTTATATAGTGTCATAAATCAATATTAATGAACGTGAGTAGCCATAGGTTATGAATTGTGAGGGACATAATAATTATCAACTTCATCAATACTAAGAGCCGGTCTAGAAGTAAATAATACATAAGCAATTTGCTTGCTCATGCAATTGCAACATGACTGGAATAGTCAATTATATATAACGGTAACATGAATGTGTCAAACACTCGCCTAATTAAATTATTATTTATTGATGAAATTTTTAAAATCTTGTCTTTTTCCTGTGAAAATTTAATGACTAAAAATAATTTGTGGATTGAATAAATTTCACTTTTAAATGAACATAAAAAAATGAAAAGACTACGTTTCTCATTAAGTTCAATATATGCACCCACCAACAAGTGGAGACAACCCAAAGTATCAGTCAGAAATAACAGCCGTTTGCCAATTTGATAATTAGTTCAATGAATATTCCTAGCTTAATCATGTCATTTAAAAAATTACATAACAAAATTAGAATATTCATTATGCCATTGTAGCACCCTTGTTCATTTGAATAACTGATATTTTTCTTTTACTTTTAGGCATATTTCATTAGATGGGCGTAGATGGCAGCCACAGTCCGAGATAAAAAGGCAAACCACCAAAATATTGGATCTCAGTATTGAATGGTTAAGAACTTATAAAATGCAAACTTTAGTGGAGAAGGCAAACCCTTTATGCATGTATGCTGGCTGCATTTAATGGCATTTATTGATGTTAAAACTTAAAGGCATGGTTTGAATATTGATACATGTATACCGGTAATACATAATGAAAAACAATTTTTCTTCTCATTTCTGATAGAGCTTTGTGAATGATAATCCTGGACTATATGTAAGACATTTCAAGAAATTACTAAAAATTAAAGTTCATCTGTATTGAAGGGATATTTTTGTCATATATTATTAAATTGTAAATCATTTTATATATCACTGTCAAATAGCATGAAACATTCATTTTGTGCCAGGTCTAAAATAATTTTAATGAGAGACTGATCATTTTTTTCTTTAGTTAAATGTTTATCCAGCATCAACAGCCAAATTGCAGTGTAGGCCTTATTCATTGCCTCTGTTTTGTTGACCTTGACAGAAAATGTAATATCATTCAGAACAAAGATTCCCAAGTTTTGCCTCATGCAAAGCCATGTCCTAGAAAATTAATACCTCTTCTAATTCTTGATCAATTGATGATGATGAAAATTCAAATCAAACATAGAGAAAAATTGGAATATGGAACTTGAATAGATGTGCTGTCTTTTTAGAAATGAAGTTATTCCAAGAAAACAGTTACTTGTTTACAACAGAACTGATGGCAATTTAGTGTCATGAACACTGTACCAGTTAACAAACATCATAGATGTTTAAAGATGTAATACAATTTATGAATGTCATGATGCTTCTTTTATCATTGATTTTACACTATAATAGTGACTAGGGCTGAGTCATCCCGTTCAATAAAATTTCCAATTAAACGGGGCTACTAAACGGGCGTTTACCGTTTAAACGATTTTGTCAAGTCGGCAAGTTAATGTTAAAAAGAAATGTCGAGAGTTCGTTTCCTTAGGGTCGGACATTATTAGCGCTAATATCAAGTTCAGTACTGCGCTAAAAAGAATCATCGGGATTTCATTTTTTAAGGTCAGAAATAATTTGCGCTCATATTACATGTAAGTTCCTATTACGCTAACAAGGATAGATGGGAGTGTGTTTTTTAGGGTCAGAAATTATTAGTGCTCATATCAAGTTCCGTATTACGCTAGAAAGGATCGTCAGGAGTTTGTTTTTTTAGGATAAAAAAATATTAGTGCTAATATTAAGTTCCGTATTACGCTAAAAAAAAAGATCGTTGGGAGTTCGTTTAAAATTTAGGATCAGAAATTATTAGCACTAATATTTAGTTCTGTATCAGCTAGAAAGGATCGTCGAGAGTTTCTTTTTTAGGATCAGAAATTATTAGCGCTAATAATATCTTCCGTATTATGCTAAAAAGAAATTGTGGAGTTTGGTTTGAATGTCTTGTTTTAGAATAGAAAAAGGGGTGAAAATCGTTACACGTAAACTGAAATTTATAAACGTTTACACCCTCTGACAGGCATTCAGCGGTAAACGACCGTCATGACTCAGCCCTAATAGTGACTG